>OZ024904.1:2083217-2100717 GCA_964017125.1 Flabesymbios commensalis | reverse complement strand
GACCCGGTGTCGTTTTTGATATTGGACCAACATTGATCTAGCTCTAGGGCGAAGTCCCATGTACACTGTTAAATCTTATTCTATTCACACATTAACACGATAATACAATCATTATTTTGTTAAAGCTATACCATGTATACAGACAGACAGATATTTTATTGACATAAAGAAAAGTCATTACAGACTTATTTGTCATATATGTATGTTCACGTGCTATTTCGTATGTATGCGTTATTTTATAGTGCCATTTATATATAACTTTTTTTTACATTTTGTTT
This sequence comes from Flabesymbios commensalis, assembly GCA_964017125.1. Taxonomy (NCBI): domain Eukaryota; kingdom Metazoa; phylum Annelida; class Polychaeta; order Terebellida; family Flabelligeridae; genus Flabesymbios; species Flabesymbios commensalis. The sequence continues at coordinate 2,100,439 of OZ024904.1, read as the reverse complement.
GCTCATGAAAAAGTTATAGTGTCTCTTAATATTATAAGAAAACTGTTAAACCTGATTGTATGAAATGCTCAAGAATAATATATCTTATTGTGAAGGATTATACTATTTTTCATTTAATGAGTTTTATTCAAAATCTGCCACGTGGTGAATACATGCGACGAGGGAGGTTAAAGCGGTTGATCTCTACAACGCTTAGGATGAAGATTTGTTTTTCAATTTGAAATCCTCATAAATGTCTTAGTATTAGCTCTTTCCGCTTCATTTGATTACCTATGTTATGGCTCTACGGTTATTATAAATATTTGTATTCTCACAGTGCGGGGATCGACTTTAGACGTCAGATTCTGACTTAACCCTTTCAAGCCTGAATTTACCATTGTCATCTTCATCCACTACAAGCCGCGAGTTTAAAAAAAAGATTTAAGGTGCCTACATCTTATGGAGACAGTGGCACCATACAAATGGCGTTTTTGTGATTTTATGTGCTCCTTTATATAAGAAAAAATAATGGATTCAATGGACTATCCGATGAAATATAGCATGATCTTTATGATGGGATGTTTTTGTGACAATTTGATGCATTTATCACTTATTGTTCAACGTTTATTTCCACATCACCTTGAATAAAAATTATCAAATATTGTAATGTGTATTAATTGAAATAAATCAATTTTGTAATATAGGTGATATAACAAAGTGAAGATCCAGACATACTGACTTTAATAGGTAACGGTTTTATCACAAATCCGTAAACTGTGATTTGTTAAAGCTTGTCACAAGCAGCAGGCCTATGGCATGGTATGATTAATAGCAGAGGAGCAGGGAAATATAAACTTCAATAAACATAATAAAAATGCAGAAAGCAGGTTTTTTGAGAGATGATACAGAGGGATGGTAAATGCTATCTAAATGCCTAATATATGCATAAGGCATCGTTGGGAAGGCGAGATGGGCTGATCTCAGCACAAGTAACCACTTGATGTGGTGAAGAGTGCTGAGATCAGCCCATGTCGCCGTACCAACAATGCAGTATGTAGAACTATTTTCTCGTACGAATATCTATTTGAAGCGGCAAAATCAAACAGAGCAGTGAAGCGTCTTGGAGAGAGTATGAGATGGGCTGATCTTACCATACGTCTCATAGTGAAAACCAACAGCATGAGTGCGAAAAAACAATGTATAGTAACCCAATATAACATATTTTTATCACCTTTTAGTGTAAAATGTGTGATTAAACTGGCACTCGTATAGAGTGAGTAACGTAGGTGAAGAATATTCTAATCCAGAGTTATATGGTTTTTTTGTGCGGCGGAGAGGGGGTGTCGATTTTGATTCTTTTTTGCAGTCACCAGACCAATCAATGAAGATCTTTGCATTATCCCATTGTAATCGTATTTTATATGCAGCAGTTAAATGTTATGGATGCCAATGAGGCTCTAAAATTAACATATATTCTTATGTCTAAAAATCATCAAGTGAGTAGTTCATTAAACCATCGGATGCCAAGGTCAAAAGTGCATTCGATTTTTAAGATGACTCCTTTTTCCAAGATGGCCGCCATTTTCCCATTTGACACGATTAATTAAGTGGTCATATCTCCAAAGCTATAGGTAGTCCATGATCCCTTAAGGGGCACATGCCCCCCCCCCCCCCCCAGGACGTGTCCTCTAGATAGATATCGATATTATTTTTTTAAAAAAAATTTTTATATTAGATATCAATAGATAATCAATATAGATATCAATAGATAATAAAACAATGATGTCCACATTTTAACACGTCATCACCCCTAGGCCAAAATTTCACAATATGCCTACAGTCGATTTTTCTCCAGAGCTTTCTAGATTTGCAGCAATTTACTGTAAAATATTTTTCAAGATGCTACTGCTAATATAACTAAATGTGTTATAGGAAGTTATCATTGTTTCAACTGTAATCTATGAAAGACCATTATTGGTGCGGAAGAACCTAGTTCCCACGTTGAAAGAGTAAATTTACGTGACTTTACACTGTGTGCTGTTTCTTAATATATAGGCCTACCATCGCCGTTTTTACCAGTAGGCCATATAGGCCATTGGTCTAGGGCCCACCACATTTGGGGGGGGGGGGCACTGAAACTTATTTTCGCGCGCGTGTTCTATGCGCCATGCTCATTCTCTCACATATGATATAAGACACTATATGATACAGCAACTGGTTGGGGGCCCCTGTGATAGGCCTATAATGATAATTAAGTTTTCATGAAATTCATGTTCTTCTGATGCCTTTGACATAAACAGCATCTAATTCATATTCTATACCGATCAGTTAATAACTAGTCGGGGCCCCCTGTGATTTACTGTTAAAATCTAATAATTTGTATGCAATTCACAAGTTTCCCTGTATCTGGTTGGCATGGCCGCATGGGCCAAAACCCCTTTCTGTACTGATCGTTGAAAAACTAGTTGGGCCCCTTGTGCTTTACTTATCCTACCAATGGTGATAGTTTACATGCAATTCGTAAGTTAACAGTGGTTAACCTATATCCAAATCGCAGCTCTATTATTCCCTATTCTGTCCCGATTAGTGAATGACTGGTAGGGACCTGAAAAACTTGTATCCTTGAGCTGCCTATACCAATATGTATCATACCAAGCCTAATACATGTGGAGGTTTAATAAACATGATGAAATGAAATGAATCGGCCTTTAGGCCACCTTTGTGCACATATAGGCTAAACTGGGCCAGGAGAACCTCCTGAGGATGGTGAGATGAATGAGATGACACTGTCCTCCAGACACGGGATTCGAAATTGGAGCCCTGGCGGTCTGAGGCCGAGCACGCTACCTCTCGGTCACGGGGGCTCCCCACAATACTGACTTTCACACGTGGATGGGGAAGAAACATTGGAAATTGCGTTAGCAATTCCAGCTTCAAATGACTAAAAATACAGTTGAAGCAATTCAGCACGACAAGGGTGAACCATTTCACTGCTAAACACGTCGTTTTTAATCTGTTAAATCATTGTTATTGGGAATGAAATGAGTGTTTAAACAAGAATTGCATCGAGAATTGCAAATGTTTGGACTCGAATTAAACAAATATGTAATGAGTAATTTCACTCACTCATGCGGGTGGAAATTTATATTATTATATTTCTTTATTATTATTATTATTTGATATAGCGGCTAAAGGCTTAAATCAGTACACATATTTTACATGAACTTGTGAACAAAGGTGGCCTAAAATTCCATTCATTTCGTTTCATTTACATGAACATAGACAAAAGCAATACAATTTTGTATGGAACAGAAAATATGAAAAGTTTTGATGCGCTCTAATATGAATAATATTCCATAGATTGTTATTTAAATTTCTTTCGAATTTTGAACAATGATTTTTAAGGAATGTTCCTATCAGTGCATATATCTCAATATCTAACTAGATGTAGTTTTAATTATATAGGCCTACGCTAAACCTCTGTATAGATGTAACTATGTGATATATAACTATGTACAATAAGTATAACGATTATAGATTATATATAGGCCTACCACGCTAACTCATTTGTGCGGTATTTCAAACCAAACATAACGGGTCAATTATACGAGTTTTATATTTTAAACTCGATAAGTTTTCAAATAAATATCTATTATTTATTTGTCTATACTACTTTTAATAAAATGCAGTGTTTGTTGTGGCTTTCATCGACTCCTAAAATAGATAAGATATAACTATACAAAGCGTCTACTATCAAGATTGTCACTGATATAAAATAAGTAACGCACTATGGCACGTCGGTGTCAGTGAAGCATGACAACCCGTGAGTCCAGACCCGTAGCCAGGATTTTTGTGTGGAGGGTCCTTTTGAGCAAAAAGTGGATCTTTTTGTACTTTTCTTTTTGTCGGTAAAGGGGGGGGGTGCGGGGGCATGCTCACGCGACTTTGTTTTAAACCCTTGTGCTGCTAAGTCAGAATATATACGTTTCAAGCAAATTTCAGACTAAATAAAACAACATTTGGAAGATGTCTATTTTTTAGAAATAATATTATTTTCATTTGAAGCAGGAAATTGCGTTAGCAATTTGCGTTAGCAATTGAGCTTCAAATGAATGAAAATACTCACAAACAATTAAGCAGCACAGGGATTAATATAAAAACCCATATTGCGCATTTCCTGCCTAAACATAAAATGTGTTTTTAATTTAATAATACTCTTTAAAGTGTAAAATGTGTCTACCACTGAATAGATGCCATGATGTTGAGCAATTTATTACATGCTTTTTGAATGAAAAAGAACGTATATTTCAACATGAATAGTTATAGGGGAGACCGGGGCTAACTGGGACACTTTCATCATTTATCGCCCTGGGGCAGAGAATAATAGAGTTAGAGATTCAAAACAATCATTCAACCTAGGTGTGATATTTGTTATTGTCACAAGGGCCTTTAATAAATGACAACTAAAACCTATACAGATTTGGTAAATTATTAAAAAAAAATTATGTCCCTGTTTGCCCCGTATACGGGGCTAAGTAGGACAAGGCCAGGGGCTAACTGGGACACTCCTAAAATTTCAGCAATTTAGGATCTATAGAGATTAAACAAGGTATACTGCATCTTGTGATGATTCCAAATAGTTTGAAGGGGGTGAGCTATAAATAAACATATATATGCCGTTTAAACACAAAGGTTTAAAACGCAACAAAATAATGCAGAAAATAACAGCTTATCCCCGATGCACTATGGGCCTAATGTGTTGATACTACGTAACACCCACATTGTGTCCATCCCCAATACATACAATCTAAATTAGACCTACCAAATGTTAATTGAGTTGCGCAAACATATATTTAGGTCACATGTCAGTACCCACAGGGGTTAAGTGGGCCACAATGCTCTATTACAACTGGGGCAAACTGGGACACACCGGGGCTAACAGGGACTGTCGCAGTTAGCCCCGCCAGAATTGTCCTAGTTAGCCCCGGGTTGACCTTTTATGAAAAATATGACCTGGCATGTGGGTATGGTACAGCATCGAACATCTAATAATTGTAAATTAGACAGTAAATATGAGTGTTTTCAGTGATATATTTCAGTATAATACAACTATAGTAATTTAAGTTTTATAAGATTCGTAATTGAGACGTGGAAAATTACTTGAAAGGCAAAAAAATACATTTAGTTTTGCCTGCTCACACAACTCTGCTAGTTCCACTGGGATTGTAGTTCAAGTGGAAGGGGGTATCCCTCCATTCTTGAAAACGAGGCCACTGATATTGTCATATCATGGAATTTCCTATTAGAGGCCTGTCCGAGCCAGCCCCTTGTCTCAGTCAGCCCCGGTCTCCCCTACTAACATGAATACATTCCGTTTTGCGAATGTGAGCTCACAAAAAATATCATGGCGTTTCCTAGCTGACTGACTTGACAAAGGATTCATTAATGATTTCGAGTGTAATTTCATGTATTTAATTAGCTATATTATATGCCAGGACAGAAGTATGCATTCTACTAAAGATCGTAGATAATGCTGTTTTGGGGTATGCCTGAACAACCAAAGACAGTTGTGGATCCAGGAATTGACAGACGACGAGGATACACAATTTTTTTCACAATAATTTATATAAACGACAGCTGGCACATCCAGCCTCCTATATGCTCTAGAGGTACTCTGATGACATCGCAAGGCTCTGAAACAGTGACGGCCATGTTTTGGCAAAATGGTATTACTGTAATCACCAGAGCGCGCTAGCTGAATATAGTCTTATACCACTCTCGGTCTTATCGCTAGGCGGAGTCAGTGTCTGTTTTACACGGCCAGCCCCCCCCCCTGAATAAAATGAAATCTACGGCTTAAAATGATGCATTCTAGAGCATATATTTAGGCCAATATATGTTCTTTATTTAGGTAATTATTCATGTTGCCCAAATAGTGGCACGTATTTTTTTGCCACACATCTAGCCTTTAACGTAACAATATTGCTTCAGATGTAATATTAAGTCAAACTAGAAGGGGAATTTGATACATGTATGCGTCAATTGTATGCCTCCGCCATCACATGAGGCCTATGTAGGCTTACTCTATCAACTCTCCCCCCTGACCTGGAGTTTTCTGAGATATCGTAATGACAATATTTGATAACAAAAAAGCTCAAGATCACTATATTCGAATTTGAGATACAGTTTTATCAGTTCTATCAATTGTATGGATACTAAAGCGATACAAATTGTATGAACCAAGATTTATCATCGAATCGTTATGACAAACGTTTTCCTTTATTAGCTATTGGCCTTGAAAAATAGGTAAATGTCACCCATCTTTTAGGGCCTACTAATTGTAGGTGTGGAACTTTCGTGACGACAACCATTTTCCTTTACAATATTTTTATTGTACGACTACATTTAGAAAGGGGTATGATAGACATAAGAAATCAGGTGGCTGATGAAGTCTAAATTCATTATGCGTTATTCTGTCCCTCATTTTAGACCTAAGATGAACTTAAGAGAAGTCATTCATTGCGCCAAGGAGAACGAACGTGATTCGATACATTCGTAGATCCGAATCCTATCCTAGAGGCCTACGTACTCAGTTACTGCCTAAATCAGTTGGTTGGGATCAATGACTTTTGCACCTAAAGTAGACAATAAATCATTCTGCTGAAAAAATAGACTACTGCGCAGCGAATTCTTGCATTGTGCCAGGAAATATCTGCAGGGATTTTGACCTTGCGGGGGTCGATTGAGATTGGCCTTTATCTTAACCCAGGTGTATTTTTTACTAAGAATAAGGCATGATTTGAAAATTCCATGGGGGGGGGGTGTAGCTGCCCATCAGCCCCATCCGCAGTCCACAGCCCCGATCTGAGATGACACATTTAAAATTTAATTTAACCACAAACTTACCACACGATTTCCAGAAACAAGTGTCCATGAGACAAGAAGATACCTAAGTATTAAGCGTTATAATTAAACCGTTTTTACGGACAAAAATCACAATGGATAGGTCTGTGTCGTAATAATACGATGCATGTATGGGCAATGTAGGCCTATATAATAAGGGAACTCAACCTTATATTATTACCTCACCTCATAATTATACGTCATTAAACGGTTTGGTAAATTTTCCAATCAGTCCCAATGGTAACTAAATGTAAAATAAATGTCCAATATTACACTAACAAAACACGAGACAAATGTCAATACAAATGTTCTCATAAATTGAAAGTAATTTTTAGTGCCAGAAACGGTATAGGGCCTATAACAACATTCCTGAAGTTTCAATTATGTCGATTAGTAGATGAGGAAATCTGAAAATTGACGTTATTTAAGGAGTTAGTTGACACCTCAATTCCTAGAGACAAATAATATATCGCTGCAAATGTATGAACGTCTAGTTTTACGAAGCATGAACAGTTTTTGCGGCAAGTGGTCGAGTTTTTCATAAAACGTGCATATGTGACGTCATGTCTTGATGGTTGTGACGTCACTTTTTCACCAATTTCTACTGGATATTTATAAAGGTGGATCATTTATCAGCTGCCTAGGGGGCCATCAATGATATTTTAATTGTGACATGTTGTATGAAATAGTAATGACGTCATAGTTATGAATTATGAACATATGTATACAAAAAACATATAGACATCTCATACATATCTTAGATAGAAGTAATAGACGACAGGGAGTTTTTGGCAACAATCTTATGAATATAAGCTTATTTATTTTTATGAATTTATTGATGAATTTATGTGATTTCTTCTGAAAATCGTTTGTTTTGTGTGGTACATTATATATTGCCATTGTATTCTAGTTATTACTTTAGTCAGGTGATCACTTTTGGGAGAGATAATAGGCTAAATTTCCCACCTCTACCCCTTGGGCAAAGGGAGCCAGGGCAAAGGGAGGCAGGCCATTTCAATACAAAGACCATACAGCATGGCCCCCTTTGCCCTCTAACTTACAACGTGTAGATATTTCACACACTAATCCCAGTGAACGAAAGTATTTAGTATATTACTTAGTACATAGTATGACCAACAAAGCATGTCACCATATACATCAAATGAAAGGTTTTTATCATATCTGTTTTATCAGGCGCACTTCAATGTACTTGTGTATCAAAAAAATAAAAAGTACCAAGGTGGGGGCAACCTGCGTGCAGGGTGTACTTCCATAGAGTGAGAACGAGTACAACTGAAGTCTCTACAGGGTGGGTGGGGGTGGCCCTCTTTGCTCAATGCACTGGCCCCCTTTGCCCAAGTTATTGGGCAAAGGGGGCCACTTTGAAAGCAAATCTATTTGGCTTACAATTAAAATAAGGTATCCTTGAAACACTAAGTGAGTCTCTTATATGTATCTACATTGCATGTACATAACATAGAACAGTCATTCGTTTTAAAATAGTTCGAATATTCTTCTTAAATATCATTGAAACGTTAAGTGGCCCCCTTTGCCCGCCCTTCCCTTAGTCATTTTAAATTTATGCATCCCAGATTGATACAAGTTTCAAATTTAGCACAGAGCAAGGTTATGACAGACTAAATACAATTTTGGTCTCAACCTAAAAAATTTGCGGGTTAATAAATTCAAAATGGCCGCCAAATTGGCCGCCATCAAGAAATGAGAATTTCAAAACTTTACAAATAAAAGTCACAAAGAATCATATAATACCTCGTTTTGTAGTGTTTTCGCGTCACGAAACAGTTCGGGAGGGATTTGTTTTGTACAAGGTCAATGTCACACAAAAAAGTCCTTTTCCCGGTCAAATATGACTTTAAAATGAAAAAAAGGAGAAATCATAGTCAATCTAAACGTATTTATGAAATTTATTTGTTTTTCCATTCTCGTATTATGTATAGTTCATTTCTTAGTCACCCTGTCCCAGAGTGAGGCGAGAGCATGTACCATAGCAAACACAGAGAGTCGAACAAACAAATCCCCAAATACAACAAGAACAGTTGCCTGCACAACGCTTCTGGCCCTTCAATACTTAAAACATATATCAACACTAAAATGAAATAAAATCTAAAAGTAATATTTCTGATAAACGTCACAGTTTTTTACTGTATCTAACCTTTATCTTATAAATTACCTGCTACATCATTTTATAATGTGATATTTTCCCATCATTTACTGTATCACACATACATACAATCATTTCTATATAGCTGGAATTGGTGACGTGATTGTCAGCTTTAAATAACGTCACGTCAGTTTTCAAACACATTATTTGATCATTGCCGAAACGTACCAGCGCGACGACGTACGCGAGCACGATAGGCATCGCGACCATTTTCAAAACTGTTACATTTTCGTCACGCCAGTTGTCGCAATGGAATGAATCGGGCTTTAGGCCACCTTTGTCCACATATAGGCAAAACTGGGCCAGGAGAACCTCCTAAGGATGGTGAGATAAATGAGATGACACTGTCCTCCAGACACAGGATTCGAAATTCGAGCCCTGGCGGGCCGAGCACGCTACCTCTTGGTCACGTAGGCTCCCCACAATACTGAGTTCTACACGTGGATGGGGGAGAAACATTTTTGTTTCTTTCAAACCGCCGAGACCGGGAACCGAACCCCGAACTCTAGCGTAAAAGGCAGCTGTGCTAACCACTACCCTAGGGCCCCCGCCCGCCGGCTGTCGCGCCTCACATGTCGCGTTGGTCGTCGCGTTGGTGTGTGGTCAGTCATGTAATTTTCGCGTCAGTCGTCGCGTCACTCTTCAAGTGCCTAATCGCGCTGACGTTCGCGTTGGTGTGTTTTGCACTTAAAGTGGAGAAATGTAAATAACCCTATATATTATTTTAACCATCAGTCTGTTCTCTTTCAATATAAAACATAGCGGGAAGCTCGGCAGAATGGACTCTGAGTTTGAAACCATCACTGTAGTTGTTGGAGGAAATGACTGCTACTCAGACAGATTGATCCCGGACATAAGCAAAAATTATGATTAACTCATCAAGAAAGCAAAATCTATGCGCCAGGGAAGAGTGACTATGTCCAGTATCTGCCCACGACTTGATACTGTAGACGTCCAAAGAAAAATTGAACTGACCAATACAGCCTTAAAAAATCTGTGCGACACACATAGCTGCAGATTTGTCAACAATGACAATTTCTTCAAGCTGGCTGACAAGACGGTAAACGACTCCCTATTGATGAGAGATAGAGTACATCTGACCTGGCAACCCAGTAATAAATTAGCACTAAATCTGAAGCTCAAAACAACTGAAAAATGTGTGTCGCTGTACAGATCAAGAGGTAGACCAAGACAGACTAGATATGCCAGTAACTACAGGCGCTCTGATGTAAACTAAACCAGGCAGACAGAGAGAGAATACAATGGATTAAAACATTCCCAGAAAGATGAACGACAAAACCACTATTACAGACATGATTCCTACCATCACAGAAGTAGCCAGAACAGAGAAGACCACCAGATACTAAGACAGAGGCACCAGCAAAGAAGTGACGCATATCATCCCAGAAAAGATCAACACGGATATGACACCAACACTCGTAAAAACACTAGACATGACACCAATAACCGTCAATGTGACCACTGCTGGCAATTTAAATGTGAATGCTACTGAAAACTACAGGAGGAAAAAGTAAATCAGGACATAGGCCTCATGCCGTTAATTGTTAAACAACCTTCTAGTAGAAAAACTTACATGGATGATAACAAAATAGACAAAAGTGACACAAATAATGAAACACTGCAACACCAAGACTGAAATATATGATCGAAAACAAAACAAAGGAGTTAAAATTGGACATTTGAACATACGAAGCTTATTGAAAAAAATAGATGAAATTAAGATTTTAATACATCAGAATAGTTTTGACATTCTAGCTATATCTGAAACATGGTTATCGGACAAAATACCGAATGAACTTGTAAATATACCTGATTTTAATGTATATAGAAAGGATAGACCGAGTCATGGTGGGAGTGTTTTAATATATATAAAGGAGACTTTCCTCATACATATTGTCCAGATCTAACCAATTTTAATAATACTGAAGTGGTCTGGGTTAGGATTGATAATAAATCTTCCCTTTCTTTTTATGTATCATGTGTATATAACCCCAAAGCGGACGATGAGAACTATTACCAATGCATGTTAAATAATTTTGAAAATGTTTTAGCAAAGAATAAGGAAATTGTTAACCTTGGTGACTTAAACATTAACTACATCTTAGACGAAAATTTATGTGAAAATCAAGCTCACTTTATAGAAACACTCCTTTGTTGCAAACAATTAATAGTTGAACCTACTCGTGTTACACAATCATCTCAGTCAGTCATTGATCATATATATACCACGATGCCTCACAACCACTTGGATCACGGGATACTGAAATATACTCTTAGTGATCATTACTTTATATTTAGAACTCTGAAATTTAGGCGCCAAGCTTCTCCTCCAAAACTTATTCACAAAAAAAGATTACAATGGAATAAATATAAATGATTTTATTCGCGATTTAATGGATATTGGATTATATAGTGGTGTTATTGATGCTAAATCAACATCTGATGCCTGGAGAGATTGGTCAAATGCATTTAATACAGTGGTTAGCAAACATGTCAAAATTAGATAAATTAGAGTCAAAGATAGGTCAAATCCATGGATGACCAACGAAATTTTGGCCTTTATATATAAACGTGATTATACTCACCGCATGGCATGGCCGCATTAGCTCTTCTGACAAAATGAATGAATATAAAAAACTGAGAAATTTGGTCATCTCAACAATTCGAAACTCGCAATGATCCTATTATAAGAAAACAATCACAGCCAATAAATCCTGTGACGTTTGGAGAGCAGTTAACCAATCCCTGGGGAGAAATTGAAAAAGTTCCATAACATCAGATCTGTCACCTGATGCGTGGAATGAACACTTTGCGTCCGTTGGAAATGAACTGTGTAGTAAATTTAGTGAAAATGATGAAATAATATGGAGAAATAACTCGAGTATTTATAACTTTAAATTTAAAAGCTTTCTTGAAGAACATGTCCTAGCATTTATAAACAAATTGCCATCTGAAACCAATGTTGATATTCTAGGCTATGATTCTTGTATTCTCAAACATAGCAATGAGATTATCTGTAGCAGTCTAGCAATCTTATTTAATATGTCACTTTATAATGGAGAAATTCCAAATGAATGGAAGAAAGCTCGGGTTACTCCACTTTACAAAAACAAAGGCTCTAAACAAGACCCTAACAACTTTCGACCATTTTTTGTAATTGGGCATATTCCAAAATTATTTGAAAAATTAGTTGACTCTCAATTGAGAGAATATTTACAATCTCACTCTTTCATTACACATTCCCAGTCAGCTTTCATGAAACTCCATTCAACCCAGACGTCTTTGCATAATGTGATTGAATATGTGCTTGACAATATTAACGAAAATGAAATCAATGGTATTTGTATGTTTGATCTTGCTAAATGTTTTGACACAATTGATCACAAATTACTTTTAAAAAAATTAAGCAAATATGGCCTTAATGGCACTGAATTATAATGGTTTACAAATTATCTCAATGAACGAACTCAAGTTGTTACCATAAATGGTAAAATGTCTAATACAAAACTCATTGACAAAGGTGTTCCATAGTGATCTATACTTGGTCCTCTGCTTTTTACTATTTTTATTAATGATTTTCCCTCATGTCTATCTAATGCCTTCTGTAATATTTTTGCTGATGATACTATGATAGGTGTTAGCGATAAATCTAGAACAAAAATACAGCAACTACTTCAGAATGAAGTAAATTAAGCTAATAAATGGTTTGGACAAAATAAGTTAACTTTAAACATAAACAAGTGTAATGTACTAATTATATCTAACAAAAATATAGTAGACAGCATAGATATTTTTATAAATGGTGTTAAGTTACCCTTTGTTAAGTCCGCTAAATATCTTGGTGTAGAAATAGATAGTAAATTATCCTGGTCTAACCATATAGATGGATTGTGTAAGAAATTGTCTTCGCAACTTTATATCTTAAGATGGTTGAAACAGACTCTGCCAACGGATGATATTAATTGTGTTTACTACGCTATATTTCAGAGTATTATTGATTATTGTATCACTGTCTGGGGCTCTGCTGCACAAAAATATTTATGTAAAATACAAAAATTCCAAAATAGAGCAGCACGACTTCTTGCACAAAACTTTGACTGGAACATTCGTGGCATAGATATTGTGAGAGGTCTAGGGTGACAGAATGTTAAAGAAAGATGTTGTTTTTTATCATGTTGTCTCACTTATAAATCTCTAAATAATCTAGCTCCTTATTACTTATCTGATCTTTTTTCCTCCGTTTCTGAATAGCATACTGTTTCAACACGTAATGCAACAAGTAATACTCTACAGCAGCCCAGGTGTAATAATTCATTATATAAATCATTTTTAAGTGTGAATGGGTCTAGACTTTGGAATAAGCTACCTTCAGAAATAAGAAATAAGAAGACATTTTCTGCTTTCAAATATAACCTTAAACTATATATGGCTAATAATCAAACCATTACTCAGTCATAGTTAGGGCTGCAATAACTGTACATGTCGTATCGCTTTCTCCAATTTTTGTAGGTTTTTGTTGGAGTTTTAGTGTGGGGACATTTGTGTTTTCTTTTCTTTTCACTTTGCTCTAAATGTACTTGTATATACATTTGTCAACCTATTCAATTAACGCAAAGGCATATATCATCGTATTATGATCTAAAATGTCTAATGTACCTTCTATTTTCGTTATTGTAACTATTGTACATAATATGATAATTATTGTTTAAATATGTGTTTTCACTTTTTATGCAAATACTTGTCATAAAACAGGACACATATGCAAAATAGCCAAAGGCTAATAATGTTTTTACCCTGTATAAATATGTTTGAATAAATAAATAAATAAATAGAAAAGGCATGTAAAACTGACGTATTTTTTATTTGGTCCATAATAACCTCTTGCCCACTCTCCCCTGGACGACCTAGCAAAAAAAATGAGTGCGGTTTTGAGAAGAGCCTAGTAAATTAAGTAAAATATTTGCTTTACTTCACTTTTCGGCCAGTATGGCCATTTAAGTGAAAATTCCAGGTATTACAATATCCCATATTGTATAGTTAAAGTAGTAAAGGAAAGACAAAGCTAATAAAAGCATGTTCGTACTAAAATATTCAATTTAAAGTGTTTGATATGATAAGATGACGATGCTCCTGGCACCTATATGTAACGAGTCTGATGACATGTTGAAGCGCCTGCACTACAACACAGTTTAATGGGTATAAAAATATCAGTATAAATAATGTAAAATATGAAGTGAATTTAAAATGAACGACTTTTCAAGTCACTATATCTCCATGAAATTGGAGTGATTGTGTAAAAACTACAAGTCTAAGTCAAAACAGTGTCATTGTCAAAACAAATATATAATATATACTATAATACTATATACTATAATCAAAAAAATAAACCCATTTAGACATAAATATGAATGACATAAACAATGAACAGAGAAACCATTAATTAAATAAGCAAATGTCTTATTTACTTCACTTTTCGGCCAGTATGGCCAGAGAAATCATGAAACCATCAAAAATTCTCAAAAATTAAAGACTCACAGTGCCCCCACAGTTGGTAATAAGGTCTGTGATATTGGAGGACATCACAGAGCGATCACAAACCGTGAGGACACCGTAAGTCACCACAGGATAATTGTACGGCAATGGCTTCTCTATGACATGCTGCATTATCCGCCAGGATGCCACAGAGAAACCTTTAAAACAATAAAGTGAAAAAATAATTATATGGCAATGGTTTCTTTTGGACATCCCGTCCATCGCCAGGATGCCAAAGAGATACCACTGCAAACACAAAAACCAAATCATAGAGGAATTATGAGTAGACCTACAACGCCCCCACAGCTGGGGATCGGGTCTGTCATCGAGAACTAGCATGACAGAGCGATCATAATCCGTGAGAGCACTGTAAGGCACGACAAGTACAATGAAAAAATATATAAAATATACAAATATGAATATATAGAGAATATATAAAGAATTTGAACTAAAAACTATTCGAAAATAAACATAACAACCCCAGTACCACCGGAAAGCAAACACAAAAAACTTCACGTCAAAAAAATAGAAAAACCTGGTTTGATGAAAGGTCTGGGTGTGCTTGGCCTTCTAAGAAGTTGCCCAGGGGGGACCACGCGGAGAGAAGAGCCTAGTTACTGGTAGCGCAAGGACTTCCTGCTACCATATCTTTGCTTATTTCGCTGCTTTTGCTACAGCAAATCATCACAGAATCGATTCTAATTGGTAGCAAAATGATATATCTGTAATATGTACCACCGACTCTGCTGCAAAGAGCCACAATTTTTAAAAAAAGGAACTATGCGCGAATGAATTGGAGTGGTCAAACCTTAACGTTCGATAATTTCACATTGAAACACATTTGCGATACTGCCCCAACATTAATCCACTGCGACTTATCGCAAACTGTATAAATGGGCTAAATATGTAACGTGTAACGTGTAACGTTCTGGTCTTTAACAGCTACCTGCACATTTGATTAATGTCAGTTGACGTGTTATGGAAAACATTTCAACTTCGCCTACCTATGTTATGGGTCTACAGTCATTATAAATATTTTACTCTTTCAGTGCGGGGATCGACTTTAAACAATGAGCTCTGTATGAGCTCAATAAATATGACAAATATATGACTATTTAATTTCAATATAGATTTTATTTGCAACGGAATAAGACATTTTCAAAATTCCATAAAAATGAAAAAAAAAAAATCTGTCTGTATATTTTATCACATAAAAAGCATTTCTGAACCAGGTGTTACGGCAGTTCAGTTGAATACGGCCAAACACGAATTCTAACCTCTCAAGCATGACGCCTGGTCATCTAGTTTTGCGTCATCTTCAGGTATAATGACATAATTATTAGTTTTAACTGTAGAGGTAGCCAAAAATATCTGTAGGGCTGCCAACCTCTAGAAAAATAAACCCATTATTTTTTCTTCTTCTTCTTCTTATTATTTTTTCTTCCAGCAAACATAACTATACTGGTTTAATGTTGGTTTAATGTTGGTTTAATGTTGGACCAGATATCCGTAAAATGGTCCAACCAGGATGTGAACATAGGCCTATAAAATTATACCTACGACAAATTCTGACATAAAGAATGATAAAATAAAGTCAATTATCATCGTGCAGCGAGTGCTAGGAAAATCTTACTCAATTTTATTATTTTTAATGATATGATAAAATAAAATTTTCGTATGAGCTGAATAAACAGATGAATAATTTAATATCATTATTAAATGCATTTTTCACAGAAGAGAAACACGCCAGTTATTATTTCTTGCAGATTCAAATACATGAACTATTTCTAATGTGATTTACTTTTACTAATAAATATTACCGCCGCCTTCAAATTGTATAGATGACATTCTACACAGGTGAAATCTCGTGCCCGCGACCATATTATAACTTTAACTGGCAAAACAACCTGATCAAGTTGTTCATGGGGGCATGACGTCGACCGTACCCCTTAGAAATTTTGGATGCCATATTAAAATAGAACCCACTTCTGATTACACCACTGCTATTTTAGATCATTACATATGAATTTACGACATAATGAATATATACAATTATTACAAAGGTTTGCGTAGTAGGCCTATGTGCTGACACATTAAGAATCGACACCGCATCATACTAATACTGAGCAGTGACTTAAACATGACCCCTATTTCGTAGTTTGTCTGGCCAATTTGGTTCATAAAATGACGTCATTGCCATAGCGACATGACGTCACAAACGTACGTTTGAAAAAAATATCGACCACGTACGGTAAAAGCGATATATGCCACCATAAACTAGAGACTTAAACCTTTCCCGTGATATATTCTTTATCTCTAGGAATTTAAGTGTCAACTCAACTCCAAAAATGGGTTCATTCCTCTTGTACTAGATGTATGGCCAAAATGTGGACCTTCAGCCGTCAGGGGGGGGGGGGGTTTGTACGACTCCTCCGACCCCCCCCCCCCCCCCCTTGGCTACGGGCCTGGAGTCTGATTTTCGACACTGAACACACCAACACCTATTGTCTGATATTGAATTACTCAATGTTGAATATTCTGTTGACCCGACGTTTAAATATTTAAAAACCATTACGTCTAACGTTTTGTTCCAGCATACCCTTAA
>OZ024904.1:1920060-2080060 GCA_964017125.1 Flabesymbios commensalis | reverse complement strand
TTGTGAACTTAGTGATAAAAAAATGGCCAGCATTTCTAGCTGCCCGAGGGCTCTAAGAACTGCATTGCGTAAAAAAATTAGAGTACAAAAAGTACAAAATCATCCCAAAATCACAGCGATGCATTAGTACTGCACTGCATTGCTATTAATTTTGCATGCAAGTTTCTGCAGCATTTCCAATTGCCCGAGCGATCTATCAACAGTATTTATTGATGAAAACAACAGAGTCAGAAAAATTCTTCGGAAATGGTTAGTGTCAGAGTCAGATCGTGGGTTTATAGCTGATCCGGGAACGATTAATGTCAGTGTCAGAATGGATGCCGTGTCAAAGCTCATTACATTGGCCTTGGGCGTGTAGGTAACGTACACAACCAACTATCTTATAACTTATAACTTAAATGCTTAAATGCCTAAATCTTACATCTTAAGCTGTACTGTACTGTACTGTACTGTACTGTACTGTACTGTACTGTACTGTACTGTACTGTACTGTACTGACTGTACTGTACTGTACTGTAACTGTACTGTACTGTACTGTACTGTACTGTACTGTACTGTACTGTACTGTACTGTACTGTACTGTACTGTACTGTACTGTACTGTACTGTACTTCACTGTACTGTACTGTACTGTACTGTACTGTACTGTACTGTACTGTACTGTACTGTACTGTACTGTACTGTACTGTACTGTACTGTACTGTACTGTACTGTACTGTTACTGTACTGTACTGTACTGTACTGTACTGTACTGTACTGTACTGTACTGTACTGCACTGCACTGCACTGCACTGCACTGCACTGCACTGCACTGCACTGCACTGCACTGCACTGCACTGCACTGCACTGCACTGCACTGCACTGCACTGCACTGCACTGCACTGCACTGCACTGCACTGCACTGCACTGCACTGCACTGCACTGCACTGCACTGCACTGCACTGTACTGTACTGTACTGTACTGTACTGTACTGTACTGTACTGTACTGTACTGTACTGTACTGTACTGTACTGTACTGTACTGTACTGTACTGTACTGTACTGTACTGTACTGTACTGTACTGTACTGTACTGTACTGTACTGTACTGTACTGTACTGTACTGTACTGTACTGTACTGTACTGTACTGTACTGTACTGTACTGTACTGTACTGTACTGTACTGTACTGTACTGTACTGTACTGTACTGTACTGTACTGTACTGTACTGTACTGTACTGTACTGTACTGTACTGTACTGTACTGTACTGTACTGTACTGTTACTGTACTGTACTGTACTGTACTGTACTGTACTGTACTGTACTGTACTGTACTGTACTGTACTGTACTGTACTGTACTGTACTGTACTGTACTGTACTGTACTGTACTGTACTGTACTGTACTGTACTGTACTGTACTGTACTGTACTGTACTGTACTGTACTGTCTGTCTTTGATTATAATAATTATTGTTTTTTTCTGAATATGGATGCAGTGGGACTGCACTGCGGCCACTGCATTGCACAGTAGTGCCGCCACTGCACTGCCATGCATTGCATAGCAGTTAAGTGGGGTGCGGTACCCCCATTGTGAACTTAGTGATAAAAAAATGGCCAGCATTTCTAGCTGCCCGAGGGCTCTAAGAACTGCATTGCGTAAAAAAATTAGAGTACAAAAAGTACAAAATCATCCCAAAATCACAGCGATGCATTAGTACTGCACTGCATTGCTATTTAAATTTTGCATGCAAGTTTCTGCAGCATTTCCAATTGCCCGAGCGATCAATCAACAGTATTTATTGATGAAAACAACAGAGTCAGAAAAATTCTAAGGAAATGGTTAGTGTCAGAGTCAGATCGTGGGTTTATAGCTGATCCGGGAACGATTAATGTCAGTGTCAGAATGGATGCCGTGTCAAAGCTTATTACATTGGCCTTGGGCGTGTAGGTAACGTACACAACTAACTATCTTATAACTTATAACTTAAATGCTTAAATGCCTAAATCTTACATCTTAAGCTGTACTGTACTGTACTGTACTGTACTGTACTGTACTGTACTGTACTGTACTGTACTGTACTGTACTGTTACTGTACTGTACTGTACTGTCTGTCTTTGATTATAATAATTATTGTTTTTTTCTGAACATGGATGCAGTGGGACTGCACTGCGGCCACTGCATTGCACAGTAGTGCCGCCACTGCACTGCCATGCATTGCATAGCAGTTAAGTGGGGTGCGGTACCCCCATTGTGAACTTAGTGATAAAAAATGGCCAGCATTTCTAGCTGCCCGAGGGCTCTAAGAACTGCATTGCGTAAAAAAAATTAGAGTACAAAAAGTACAAAATCATCCCAAAATCACAGCGATGCATTAGTACTGCACTGCATTGCTATATAATTTTGCATGCAAGTTTCTGCAGCATTTCCAATTGCCCGAGCGATCTATCAACAGTATTTATTGATGAAAACAACAGAGTCAGAAAAATTCTAAGGAAATGGTTAGTGTCAGAGTCAGATCGTGGGTTTATAGCTGATCCGGGAACGATTAATGTCAGTGTCAGAATGGATGCCGTGTCAAAGCTTATTACATTGGCCTTGGGCGTGTAGGTAACGTACACAACTAACTTAAATGCTTAAATGCCTAAATCTTACATCTGTACTGTACTGTACTGTACTGTACTGTACTGTACTGTACTGCACTGCACTGCACTGCACCGCACCGTACCGCACCGCACCGCACCGCACCGCACCGCACCGCACCGCACCGTACCGCACCGCACCGCACCGCACCGCACCGCACCGCACCGCACCGCACCGCACCGTACCGCACCGCACCGCACCGCACCGCACCGCACCGCACCGCACCGCACTGCACTGCACTGCACTGCACTGCACTGCACTGCACTGCACTGCACTGCACTGCACTGCAGTGGCAGTGCAGTGCACTGCACTGAACTGCACTGCAGCACTGTACTGCACCTGCTCTGCACTGCACTGCACTGCACTGCACTGCACTGCCACTGCACTGCACTGCACTGCACTGCACTGCACTGCACTGCACTGCACTGCACTGCACTGCACTGCACTGCACTGCACTGTCACTGCTACTGCTACTGTACTGTACTGTACTGTACTGTACTGTACTGTACTGTACTGTACTGTACTGTACTGTACTGTACTGTACTGTCTACTGTACTGTACTGTACTGTACTGTACTGTACTGTACTGTACTGTACTGTACTGTACTGTACTGTACTGTACTGTACTGTACTGTCTGTCTTTGATTATAATAATTATTGTTTTTTTCTGAATATGGATGCAGTGGGACTGCACTGCGGCCACTGCATTGCACAGTAGTGCCGCCACTGCACTGCCATGCATTGCATAGCAGTTAAGTGGGGTGCGGTACCCCCATTGTGAACTTAGTGATAAAAAAATGGCCAGCATTTCTAGCTGCCCGAGGGCTCTAAGAACTGCATTGCGTAAAAAAATTAGAGTACAAAAAGTACAAAATCATCCCAAAATCACAGCGATGCATTAGTACTGCACTGCATTGCTATTTAATTTTGCATGCAAGTTTCTGCAGCATTTCCAATTGCCCGAGCGATCTATCAACAGTATTTATTGATGAAAACAACAGAGTCAGAAAAATTCTAAGGAAATGGTTAGTGTCAGAGTCAGATCGTGGGTTTATAGCTGATCCGGGAACGATTAATGTCAGTGTCAGAATGGATGCCGTGTCAAAGCTTATTACATTGGCCTTGGGCGTGTAGGTAACGTACACAACTAACTATCTTATAACTTATAACTTAAATGCTTAAATGCCTAAATCTTACATCTGTACTGTACTGTACTGTACTGTACTGTACTGTACTGTACTGTACTGTACTGTACTGTACTGCACTGCACTGCACTGCACTGCACTGCACTGCACTGCACTGCACCGCACCGCACCGCACCGCACCGCACCGCACCGCACCGCACCGCACCGCACCGCACCGCACCGCACCGCACCGCACCGCACCGCACCGCACCGCACCGCACAGCACTGCACTGCACTGCACTGCACTGCACTGCACTGCACTGCACTGCACTGCACTGCACTGCACTGCACTGCACTGCACTGCACTGCACTGCTCTGCACTGCACTGCACTGCACTGCACTGCACTGCACTGCACTGCACTGCACTGCACTGCACTGCACTGCACTGCACTGCACTGCACTGCACTGCACTGCACTGCACTGCACTGCACTGCACTGTACTGTACTGTACTGTACTGTACTGTACTGTACTGTACTGTACTGTACTGTACTGTACTGTACTGTACTGTACTGTACTGTACTGTACTGTACTGTCTGTCTTTGATTATAATAATTATTGTTTTTTTCTGAATATGGATGCAGTGGGACTGCACTGCGGCCACTGCATTGCACAGTAGTGCCGCCACTGCACTGCCATGCATTGCATAGCAGTTAAGTGGGGTGCGGTACCCCCATTGTGAACTTAGTGATAAAAAAATGGCCAGCATTTCTAGCTGCCCGAGGGCTCTAAGAACTGCATTGCGTAAAAAATTAGAGTACAAAAAGAACAAAATCATCCCAAAATCACAGCGATGCATTAGTACTGCACTGCATTGCTATTTAATTTTGCATGCAAGTTTCTGCAGCATTTCCAATTGCCCGAGCGATCTATCAACAGTATTTATTGATGAAAACAACAGAGTCAGAAAAATTCTAAGGAAATGGTTAGTGTCAGAGTCAGATCGTGGGTTTATAGCTGATCCGGGAACGATTAATGTCAGTGTCAGAATGGATGCCGTGTCAAAGCTTATTACATTGGCCTTGGGCGTGTAGGTAACGTACACAACTAACTATCTTATAACTTATAACTTAAATTCTTAAATGCCTAAATCTTACATCTTAAGCTGTACTGTACTGTACTGTACTGTACTGTACTGTACTGTACTGTACTGTACTGTACTGTACTGTACTGTACTGTACTGTACTGTACTGTACTGTACTGTACTGTCTGTCTTTGATTATAATAATTATTGTTTTTTTCTGAATATGGATGCAGTGGGACTGCACTGCGGCCACTGCATTGCACAGTAGTGCCGCCACTGCACTGCCATGCATTGCATAGCAGTTAAGTGGGGTGCGGTACCCCCATTGTGAACTTAGTGATAAAAAAATGGCCAGCATTTCTAGCTGCCCGAGGGCTCTAAGAACTGCATTGCGTAAAAAAATTAGAGTACAAAAAGTACAAAATCATCCCAAAATCACAGCGATGCATTAGTACTGCACTGCATTGCTATTTAATTTTGCATGCAAGTTTCTGCAGCATTTCCAATTGCCCGAGCGATCTATCAACAGTATTTATTGATGAAAACAACAGAGTCAGAAAAATTCTAAGGAAATGGTTAGTGTCAGAGTCAGATCGTGGGTTTATAGCTGATCCGGGAACGATTAATGTCAGTGTCAGAATGGATGCCGTGTCAAAGCTTATTACATTGGCCTTGGGCGTGTAGGTAACGTACACAACTAACTATCTTATAACTTATAACTTAAATGCTTAAATGCCTAAATCTTACATCTTAAGCTGTACTGTACTGTACTGTACTGTACTGTACTGTACTGTACTGTACTGCACTGCACTGCACTGCACTGCGCTGCGCTGCGCTGCGCTGCGCTGCGCTGCGCTGCGCTGCGCTGCGCTGCGCTGCGCTGCGCTGCGCTGCGCTGCGCTGCGCTGCGCTGCGCTGCGCTGCGCTGCGCTGCGCTGCGCTGCGCTGCGCTGCGCTGCGCTGCGCTGCGCTGCACTGTACAGTACTGTACTGTACTGTACTGTACTGTACTGTACTGTACTGTACTGTACTGTACTGTACTGTACTGTACTGTACTGTACTGTACTGTACTGTACTGTACTGTACTGTACTGTACTGTACTGTACTGTACTGTACTGTACTGTACTGTACTGTACTGTACTGTACTGTACTGTACTGTACTGTACTGTACTGTACTGTACTGTACTGTACTGTACTGTACTGTCTGTCTGTCTGTCTGTCTGTCTGTCTGTCTGTCTGTCTGTCTGTCTGTCTGTCTGTCTGTCTGTCTGTCTGTCTGTCTGTCTGTCTGTCTGTCTGTCTGTCTGTCTGTCTGTCTGTCTGTCTGTCTCTGTCTGTCCGTCCGTCCGTCCGTCCGTCCGTCCGTCCGTCCGTCCGTCCGTCCGTCCGTCCGTCCGTCTGTCTGTCTGTCTGTCTGTCCGTCTGTCTGTCTGTCTGTCTGTCTGTCTGACTGTCTGTCTGTCTGTCTGTCTTTGATTATAATAATTATTGTGGGGGGGGGGTGATTATAATTTGACGGTAATAATTCAAAGCAATGGCTAAAAAATATATACAATTTATTTATCATTTATATCACTTAATTTATAATTGGTATCACTTTATTAATGATTGTTATAATTATTTATACATATATTTCAATTATATATATACATATTCATAGCAATCAGGTCATTATTGCAATTATTGTCTGTAACACGTTTTGAGATTTGCTCGAAGCGAGTGTGAAATTTATATAGCCCTGTGAAGTGGTGGTGGATTGCACAGGCACACTCTTTGTCGACTGTGAATATTTATCACAATATGATTAAAACAGACTTGATTATCCCTTGGATTAAAAAAAAAAATTAAATGCTATAATAAACACCTAGAACGCTCATAAGAAAATGAATGAACAAACTAATTGAATAAACATGAGAAAATGAATAAACATGATCAAGTGAATAAACATGATAAAGTAAATACACATGATAAAGTGAATAAACATGTTGAAATGAATAAGCACGAAAAATTATTAAATAAATTTTAAAAATGAAAAATATAAAAAGTCATTGAAATCATTAAAATGAATAACAATAATTATAATGTATCTGTCATTTGCCCTTAACAAGACGAATGGCTATAATGTATATATGTGCATTTCACAGCGATACAACTAATCTGGAGTTTTGCATCATCAGATCATTATATTTTGAAGTTGACAACAATAAAGTAAAAAAGAAATGAAAGTGCTTAAATCTGTGCAAGCGTGTTCAACGAGTCATATTCAAGTTAATGGCGTTAACAGTTTGTGTGTGTGGCATATATGAATTGCTCCAACACGGAGGCGTGATTATCAGATTGTGGAGGAGGTAGAAATATAGGCCTATGTAAAATCACCGTCCTGAGGGTCGCTTACACGTCAACAAATCGAATAGCCGTGGGTGGTGTCGGTGATCATTAAAAGTCCCCCTCCACAAGGTATTTAGGATTAGACCAATCCGATGTATGTTTTGACCGCTATGTCTAACAGGGGTGGGGGTCAGTCGACTAATTAGCCACAAATTGTAGCGGTCAACACATGTTTTGATTGCAGTCCTGGACGGGAAGTTATATAATGGTTTCTAACAACATCCGCGCGTGTAATATAAGACTATAATAATAATAATGCATAGGCCAACATGTCCTACTAGAGAGATGTAAGGGACGCACTATTATATATCTGGGGGGGGGGGTAAAATTGTTGTTGGTTGCAAACGTTTTTTTACCTCCGGAAAAAAACATTATATGCCTTACCATTTGGTGGTTTTTCTGATCAACATATTTTTCATCAATTTCGACAACAAACTTTTTTCTGCCCACATTTTCAACAAACTTTTTTTCAAACTTTTGTGGCAAGAATTTTTTTTTAAATTTTTTTCTAGGCCCTCCCCCTAATATATCAAATGGTGCGTCCCTAAGTTAGACCTCTATGACGTTTTACATTGTTTTCTAATGTTACATATTACTTATGGTATGCGTGTTAGGCCTGGCCTTGATGCTTTCATTCATTTGAAGCTGGCACTGCTGACGCAATTAAACACTTCAAATAAATAGCATAGTCCTACGTCATTATTTAAAAATAAGACGGTTAATATTAGGCTTACAAATTGTATATTTGAGATTTACATTCGCACATTTGATAAATTTAAGGCCTTATTTAAAAATAAGACGGTTAATATTAGGCTTACAAATTGTATATTTGAGATTAACATTCGCACATTTGATAAATTTAAGGCCATATTTTTTTGTAAAAAACTTATGTTCGAATACAAGTAGTTAAAATAATTGTCCACACTGACAAAGTGGCCCACATTGAAGTAGCTATTGTATCAGCCTTATCAAAACATGCCTTTCAGTTTAACCATTACATAAAAAAAACAACTTATGTTTGAATACAAGTAGTTAAAATAATTGTCCACACTGACAAAGTGGCCCACATTGAAGTAGCTATTGTATCAGCCTTATCAAAACATGCCTTTCAGTTTAATCATTACACAAAATGCAGTTTTTTTGTGGCCTGAATGCATCATTCAGAGCTCTCATATAACATATTTTAATGATTGTAACCCTGGATGATTTTCAAACTATCGCCATTGATCTTTTGTATACATTTCACGTCTAGTCCCGTGAAAATGGCACAGTGAAGTAGACACCTAAAGCGAGGCCGAGACAACACGGTTGTAAATACAACTACATGGAATAAGTTGGTGAATGTCTCCGGTGTTATTTTTAGTGTGTTGAAATTAGCCCGTGTACATCTAGCCATAGGCCCTATGTCAACACAACTATGAGGTACCGGTATTGGGTTTCTACATGGTACAGTACTGGGGCAATTGCATAACATTATTATACAAAGATTGCCAAAATAGGCCTGTAGGCTATCACCAGATAAAAAGTACACTGACTCTGAGTAGGCATATATAGTTGTGAGAGTACACATGGGTACTGGAAATTATGGATTATTCCCACTTCACTTTTTACCCATTTTTTGGCTTCGATCACTATTCACTTTTTATAAGGGAAAAATCATATCAATATAGATTAAAATAGATATAATTTTTTAGGTTCGTTTTTTCCACTATTTATAAACTGTAATCCTTGATGTTCGGAACCCAAGAACAGGCGATTCGCCGTTCGTTCGATTCGTTTTTTAACCCATATGCACCCTCAGTTGTAATACTGCACAAAACAGCCAGGCCCAAATAGCAATGTGGGATGAGAAACTTCTAGTTTTTACATGTCAAGATCCCCCTCTCGTCCTCAACATGTACCTTCTCCATCAAAACGTGACTGAAGTAATGTTATTTTCTTCACCATTTCACCTGTTTTGACCACGTGTATGTCTGACGTTGTGGTTAACAATGTCAAGGATATATCTGCTAGGTCTCTATTGGTCAGATAGAAATTAGGTCAAAACTCATAAATATTCATAAAATAACACATTCTGCAGTGTAATCAACCACGCACTACGTTCGCGGGAGGCGGGGTATGTGGCGGCGGGGCGTGATATCATGAATCTGGTAATAATTAAACTGAGGAGGTAGTGCCCCAGCAATGATACCTTGGAGATAGGTTAGTGTAATGCTAGCCATCGTCTAAGTACACTAAATAGTAAGACTTATTCTGACCATTTGCAGCCAACAAAATACTTCAAAATAGAACAGCCATTCGAACCAGTCAGAAAGTTTGATATTATATTTAAAATCTTTTAAAACATAACTCCAAATAAAAAATTATACGTCATCGCTGGGAAATATTAACTTCATTGTTATAATTATAATAATAGATGGCAATGTAAATCACAATGCAGATATAGGTGTAGGCTACTACTAGTAGTGTAGTAGATGTGGTTAATGCACAGAATTGCATCGCTCAGCTATACATGACCTTAGTCCTAGGATGCAATATTAGTAATAATAAATTATTATTGATGTAATTTCTGATTAAATATCATATATTGGACTGTAGTAAGTGTAGTTCATAACACAATATTGCTGGCTCAGACGTGATCTTGTTCGTCGTATGCTTGTTCTTTAATGAATATAACAAAATGAATGTAACGGTGCCTTATCATCTGCTGCAATATTTCGTCACAGCGACAATGTTGCGATGTCAAACCAGACATTTCAACATCTCTTCTCATGTCATCTTCGTGAAGTTTATCTAGAAAGAGTAATGGAAATATTACCCCTTACAATGCTGAATTATTTTCTCATAAACCATGGAGACCAAAGGGCTTTTTTCATTTGAAATCATCATAAATGTCCGAGTTAGCTCTTTCCGCTTCATTTGAAACCTTATGTTATGGGTCTACGACCTTTATAAATATTTTAATTCTTTCAAAGCAGAGATCGTCTTCAGACGTCAGAATCTGACGTCTACAAACGTCAGAATCTGACGTCTACAGACGTCAGATTCTGACGTCTAAATACGATCCCCATTCTGAAAGGGTTAAAGAAAACAAACATTATTCTCCATACATAATATACATGATACAGCTATGATAAAAGAAAAAACACGTCATCTTTCCGTTGAATCAAAATTGTCCCATAGTATCGCATGATTTTCAACAACAAGCATAAAAATACCCATCAATTGATGGCAGGACCCCTCAACCGTAGGCTCTGTCCATTAATATCAAGAAATAATGAAACAAAATGACCCCCACTACCACCATGTCAATTTTTTTTTAAATTGCTGCGGCAGCCATTTTGTTTTTAATGGAATTATCCCAAAAGTTAAACAGATCATCAGAAATACCAAGTGAACAACCATGCCAAATTTGAATGCGATCCAGGCAACGGTTCATAAGTTATCGTGCCCACAAGCTTTTAAGGCGGCCATCTTTTTTTAAATGGCTGCGGCAGCCATTTTGTTTTTAATTGATTCAACCCAAAAGTTAAACAGATCATCAGAAATACCTAGTGAACAACCATGCCAAATTTGAATGCAATCCAACCAACGGTTTATAAGTTATGGTACTCACAATCTTTTAAGGCGGCCATCTTGAAAAATGGCTGCTTATGGCTTGGTGCCAACAAAAAATATATGGGATGAATTGCCCAGGCACATAGGTCATGTTTGTAAAAAATAAACAAATTCATCAGTAACTTTTTAGTAAGAGCTCAATTTCTGACCGCCCGACCGACCGACCGCCCGCCCGCTTCTAGTGATCACAATACCCCAAAACCCTAATGGCTGAGGTAAAAACGCATAAAACTCTGAAAATGATAGAGCTACAGAAAAGAGGGAATATCTTACAGGTATATTGCCATGGAACCAAAATTATATGAGCCTCTCGTACCTAAGGCGTATAACACACCAGCATAATTTCGCTTCGCGTTGGTATCAAACACACTAATTAATCATTATCAAAACATACCAGCGCGACGATGTACGCGAGCGCGATAGGCAACGCGATAATTTGTATTATTGTTTAACAGGGGACATATTTTAAAAAGAGAATCTTTGCTAATATCATGTATACACCCTGCATTATTATGTTATAATCAATAAATAAATACATTCACATACTGTGATATTACTTTAAGTACATTACAAAATGGCTTGCTCAAGGAGTATCCACAATATTCAATCTATCAGAAATTAGACATAATGGTGGTATCTGACATGGCTTAACTCTTATAGTGTGGGGATCGACTTTAGTCGTCAGAATCTGACGTCTGTAGACGTCATATTCTGAAGTCTAAATTCGATCCCCACACTATAAGAGTGAACATATTTGTAACGATCGTAGACCCATAACATAGGTATTGAAATGAATCAGAAAGAGATAGCTAAGACATTTATGATGATTTCGAATTGAACAAAAACCCTTTGGTCTCCATGGTTTATACAAAAATAAGATAAGATAAGATAAGATAAGATAAGATAAGATAATAAGATAAGATAAGATAAGATAAGATAAGATAAGATAAAATAAGATAAGATAAGATAAGATAAGATAAGATAAGATAAGATAAGATAAGATAAGATAAGATAAGATAAGATAAGATAAGATAAGATAAAATAAGATAAGATAAGATAAGATAAGATAAGGTAAGGTAAGATAAGATAAGATAAGATAAGATAAGATAAGATAAGATAAGATAAGATAAGATAAGATAAGATAAGATAAGATAAGATAAGATAAGATTAGATAAGATAAGATAAGATAAGATAAGATAAGATAATATTAGATAAGATAAGATAAGATAAGATAAGTTTCAAGGGTTTAGATAAGATAAGATAAGATAAGATAAGATAAGATAAGATAAGATAAGATAAGATAAGTTTCAAGGGTTAAGATAAGATAAGATAAGATAAGATACTTTTTTTTTAGATCGGTTCATTTACAGAAAACATTAGCCAGAGGCTAGTCAGCCGATCATTATCAACAATATGACAAACTGCCTTTACATTGATTAAACTTATCTTTACCTTAGTAGGCTATATTCTTTGTTCTCAGTTGTACCAATTTGCTGTTCGTTCAGCTTTTTCGGTGCTTCTTCCAGTGAAAAGTTTTCGTAAACAGCGGCTGAAATTAAGAATGCACATTCAACGTGTGAGATAAAACTGTACAATTAAAACAGAAAAAAAATGATAGACCTCCTATGTTCACATATTGGCATTGCCTTCTAATTTGTTCAAGTAGTAATCAATTATCTGTTTTATAAATCGCATAATTGTATCGCAATATCCAGTGTTTTACTATGACATTGCCATTTACCATGATTTTAATTCTGTATGTGATACCATGTAAATTGGCGTGTGATTTTAGAAAATGAACCATCTTGTATATACATGAACATAAATTCTATTATTTTTATGACAAATAAGTCTGAAATGACTTTTCGTTATGTCAATGAAATATCTGTCTGTCTGTCTTGGGTTTTTTCGGGCATACTTTTAGTCATACACATTGAAAAAAAAGATATTTTTATCACATGTAACAACGTTTATCGTTCATATTACATTCACTACATTCATAGTACATGTAACAACGTTTATATTACATAGAACAACGTTCTAAATCCTAAATCTTAAATGTAACAACGTTCAAATTACATGTATTAATCAGCGTTCACATTACACGTAATATTGTCCATATTACATGTATACCTACAGGTTTGAAACTGTTTATCTTCACTCAAATTCATTTCCTGTTCATTCGGCATGTCATATGGTGATTCTTCTGGTGAAAGCACTTCTACTCCAGCGCCTGAAATGATACACCAACTTATTCAATTTGTGGGAAAGTGTTCTCATCGTTGTTTTTATTTCGCATTAGTTTAATTTTTTAATCAGATTTATTGGACTGTCGCTTTGTAGGTCTACCTATAGTAATTCGATGACAATATTGGAGGCTGATAGCTACAACCACAGTCAAACAATTTGTACCCTTTGATGATGTCTCTACCACGCTTTAATGTTGGGATATATTTAACCCTTTTAGCGGGATCGACCTTAAATCTCGGGGGATCGACTTTAAATCTCACGTCTCTAGACGTCAGACGTGAGATTCTGACGTCTGATGTCGATCTCCGCGTTGAAAAGGGAAATATCACTGACGGCCGTACACCAATAACAAAGGTATAATTTGTAAAAAAACATTGCAACCAAAGGGTTTTTTCGCTCATCATAAATGTCTTATTTATCTCTTTCCGATTCATTTGAATACCTATGTTATGGATCTACGACCATTAGAAATATTTTTACTCTTACAGTGCGGGGATCGACTTTAGACGTCAGAATCTGACGTCTGAGGGTTAAGAATCTGACGTCTGAGGGTTAAATCTCGGGGATCATGAATTTATAACTTATAGAAAAAAATGAAATCTCGGTGGAATGACACATAAGTGTTATATAGGAATCGAAAATTGACTGCAACAAGTTGATCTATTGCCTCAACTGGCGCTAAATCCAACCCAGATCAGTCTGGTTCCCAGCAAATAGGATAGTGAGGGTATGCCCACTTGACACTGAATGCAAATTAGTTCTGTATCCCGAGCTAAAGCCATAATTTAACCCTTAAAGCGCTGAAATAATTTTGTGTAAACCATGGAGATCAAAGGGTTTTTTCAATTTGTTATGGGTCTACGGACATTAGAAATATTTTCACACTTACAGCGCGGGGATCGACTTTAGATGTCAGAATCTGACGTCTACAGACGTCAGATTCTGACATGGGATCGACTTTAGATGTCAGAAACTGACGTCCACAGACGTCAGATTCTGACAACCAAAGTCGATCCCCACGCTGAAAAAGGTTAAAGATATACGCATGCATGAATTAAAAACATCATACATACCAGCAGCCATGTTGTAATAGGTATGAGCCGAGCCTTGGTTGTTTGCAGGAGATAAAGGTGTTTCATAAATTCGTCCTCCTCTTTTTTCAACGACGTCTGTGGATGAAAAAAGTAAACACACATAGCCTACACGGTTTTATGACTTATTTTAAGAAAATAACTATTGATCAATATGAGTCATCTTGCAGAATAAACAATTGTTACGTTTGTCATAATAGCTAGTGATTAGTTAAATAAATCTTTTTAAAGATGCATCAAATATATGTATATAGGAACAAGTTATATTGTCTATGTTTCGAAACTAATTCAATACAAATATATAATATAATTGTATGCACTGTATAAATGTCGACTGTCATAACTTTTATATTGCTCAGCAATTAATTTTTTTTGTTTTTCATACATGTATGTATTATTATATAGAAGAATAAATTCGCGTCGATTTATATTTATATGAACAATTTCATTATGATTATCATATTGTATGCCATATAATGTAAGCATAATAATAATGTATATTTATTTATAACCATTTGTTCATTGTACTCATAAATGATTTAATCTTATTATTCTTTTGTATAAATTATTATACTAAACATGTTAAATATAGTGATGTATTCCCAGCAAACACCGGACGCTGGGCCGGTGTTGATTTAGCGTTGGCACAGAGTCGGAGACGATGGGCCGGCATTGGATCAACAGTGGTTCGGTGTCTCGTGTTTGCTGGGAAACCGCTATGTGATTCCTCCCTATAAAATATATATGAATCTGATGACTTTAACCCATGGAACTACTTTTCTCGAACATGTTAGTCTCAAATAAGTCACGCGTTTTTATTGTATTTCTATAATATATATTCAGAATCATCTCATCATCTGTACATCATTCATTTCTCATCTACAGTTTGCACTGTTTTTAATGAATAACAAAGTCACTTCCCTGACCGTCCCGTTTAATAAGTGACGTTATGCAACTTTCTTACTCACATTACCGGCCGATATGTATATTTTATATATAATGTAATTCATTGTTTATCATTGTTGTAGGGTGGCTCCTTTGATAGTGACATGTGCTTATGTCTTAAAAGGAGTCTCCCTCACCATATTGTTTTATATATTGGTGGAATAAAGCGATCTGTCTGTCTGACTGTCTGAAAAAATACACCGCAATCAATATTTTTTATTGCTACAATACAGGTTTAATTAAAGGACTTCAAACCTAGGCTTGCCCATATCTATCAACTCACAAAAAAGTGTGGCACACAAACAATACAGAGGCTATAGGCCTAGGCTATGTAAGCAACACAGCCAGCGGAAAGATGGGTAACGTGATCTCGCAATGGCAAGAATATAGATCTCCACGTGTGTCTCCTGACCAGCTGACAGGCTTATTATCAGGTAAGCGCAAAGACTGTAGGTATTTTAGACAGCAAAATGTTGTTGTCCCCTAACTCACTTATGGAGATCACTAACACAGTAGACAAAACAAATAACATCTCGGTGTTGTGATAGACAAAGACATGCATATTTGTAATGAATTGGGTCATTTACCAGGTGTTAGTCGGTGCTATTTCAACATGTTCAATTTGTTTTAAAAGATTCAAGCTTTGCTAAAATGGCATACGTTGAAAATATGTGTAAAAATATCTCATTTGGTGAGATGTATTTACAATGAGATATTTCAAGTCACTGTATCACATCGAGAGGGACGTGGCACGATGTATGGCTAGAGCGTGGCGCTTTGCAATCGCCGCTGCCTGTCGTGCACCCCGCTTGGTGCATGTTTCCAGAGAAATACCACGTGTCTCACCTCTCAACGTTGGGACATTGTTTTTATGTTTGTGCCTTTGAGCAAGTGCTTCACGTGCTTCACTTCACTCAAGTGTATATGAGTACCTGGTAGGACAGATAAGGCAATGTGTGCGATAATTTGTAAGCGCAGAACTGGCTACAGGGCTGTATGAACCCCGAGGAGTTAATATGGCACAGGGTGTTGGATAAGAGGTCTTCAGACTAAACCTGCACCTATACCTCTTTTACATAGTCATCTTCCGGTGTAGATGTTTGAGTTTCGACCGACCGACCGACCGACCGACCAACTGCCTGACTGACTGACTGACTGACTGACTGACTGACTGACATTATACATCACTTTGATGATAAACACATACCATCAGCCACGTTGTGGTAAGTGTGAGTTGTGTCCTGGTTGTTTGTATCAGGACTAACGTCTGTTTGATCTCGTCTTTCGTTCCTTTGTTCACGACGTCTGTTTAACAGTACAAGAAAAAATGAAATAAAATTGCACATGTATTTGAAAAAATAGAAAAAAAATGTAATGACATTGAAATTAGTTTTGAAGGTAGGCCTGTCATATACGTTCAGCATCATATTTTTTTATTGAAAACCTGTATTTATTGTTTCAACCCCATGCAAAAATATATTTAAAAAATGAACAAATCATGAGGAAAGAGCAAATCATGCCAGATGGATAGTTAAATCATAACCATTACAGCGCTGAAATAGTTTTTGTAGGCCATTGTACTATGGCGACTAAAGGGTTTTTATATTTGAATTCCTCATAAATGTCTTTCCGGTTCATTGAATACCTATATGGGTATAATGCCATTATACCTTTTTTTTATTTCAGTGCGGGGATCAACTTTTAGACTGCTGATTCTGACGTCTAAACACGAAAATCGGGAGAAAGGTAGTTAGAAATTAAATGAATCGGGCTTTAAGCCACCTTTGTGCACATATAGGCTAAACTGGGCCAGGAGAGCCTCCTGAGGATGGTGAGATGAATGAGATGACACTGTCCTCCACCCACAGGATTCGAAATTCGAACCCTGGCGGTCTGAGGCTGAGCACGCTACCTCTCGAAAGGTAATTATAAGGATCTCGCCCTCCACTATGTTCCGGGCTAGAACGCAGCCAGTATCCGAAACGTTTGCCTGGCGAGCACGGCTAATTTCATTTATGGCCGTGTATTGGCCAAGGTTCTCAGTCACGTGACCATCATGCCTGTGCTATTGAGGCCTGTGTGGTTCAAGTCATAGGAAATGCATCAGAGGGGAAATACAATACAGTGAACAACTCTTCATCCGGGGAAGTGACCTTTCAAAAATTTCTGAATTCGGGGATTACCCTATTTTCATCTAAAAATAGCAACAAGTCACAAACATTCGCCACTGGGGCATACCAGAGGCTACATGAAGCTCGGCCACGCCGCGTAGTGTGGCTCTGGGAACCAGAGTACTGAAACGTATACTCACATCATCACAAATGGTTGAATTGGCCGAAATATTTTTCGGGGGGTGTTTTAAAAATGCTCTCATATGATAAATAACTGATGGAATGTTTCAAAATCAGCTTAGTGGATGCATAAATGGTCACTAAATTGGGTAAACCCAATTAAAATGCATTGTGGGCGGTAATAGGGGTTAAATCGATCTTACCTGTAACACGTTGTGGAGGGTGGCGTTTGCATAATAACAGTTAGACAAAGGCTGTTAGCATGCCGAAACATGCGAAATTAACGTCGATACACTGGTCTCTACCTTAACTCGACAAGGCCGCCATTAATGTGATCTCCTAGTCAGATTGAGAAGGGAGAAACAATGCTGCTTCTCTGAAACCCCCACACGGGAACAGCGGGGTTCGAAACCAGGACGCATGCATGACTGGTGAGGGAGTCAGGTGCTCTAGCCATTGCGCCATGTCCCCTTCTCTCTTGGCCGAAGTCACACGTTGACTTGTTTATATAGGGGCTCATTGTGGAAATCCTTGTTGAGATATGCAAGAACCCAGCAATCAAGAGACATTCACCCAATGCTGGGTAACTGTTGGCCCGCCGCCTTTGACGCTGGCCCAGCATTTAACCAGCATTGGGTGAACGTCTCGTGTATGCTGGGAAGAGGGTGTTGCACAGTAGGCCTATCTTTGCACAAGATGTATATTTGGACTTGAAATAATAATGTTAATACTGGCCGGAATTTGTATGTGATGTCATTCATTAATCCTCCACCCAGCCTAGAAAGAGTGTACATTTCCAATTTTTATTTTTTTGCGAATATCTTGTGGACTAAAATATTTGATGACAATCCACACTACATGTTATTGTAACATATACTGATATACTTCAGTTATTTTTATAAACTGAAATCATTTCACCCCGACTTTAAACAAGTTCTTACCTTTTAAATATAATGACGAACACAACAACACATATCATGATAATGATGACAATGACTCCCCCCACGGCTCCTTCAATCACAGCCCCTGAAGATGTTCCGGTAGAGGCCGCCATAACTGTAACGTTGTAAACACTTTGAGGAATAAGTTCACTTAATTGTTTCATTCAAAACTGTAAAATTGTTAGCTGAATGTATATATAGACAAGCCTTTTTATCGATTTAGTCATCGACAGTACATTATGGAAAAGCGTTATGAAAAGAGATGAAATTGCTAACGCAATGTGTAGTTTACCTTTAAGTAAATAAAGACACAACGTTCTTTCTACTTTTGTGATGTACATTATTTTATAGAATCATGTAGTGTTTAACGACCAAGAACACATGTGTATTTTTTATTCTTAATCTTCGTGGAGCAGCCCAGATATAAAACCCTCTAAACAGTTTACTTTAGTATTTCAGACAATCCAAATCCTACCCGGATTAACTGATTTCCAGCCATCTGTTAATGCTACTTAATAGGCCTATTGAGTTTTATACATAGAGCATTATGACATACTGACCCGTGCAAGCTCCATCTGTTTTCTCATAGCCTTCTTCACATGAGCAGATGAATCCACCTTGTGTGTTATTACAGAACTGATCACAATCATGATCACCTGAAGCACATTCATCTACATCCTGACATCTGTTACCATCATAATTAAAGCCACTGGAGCAGATACAGTGATAGTCACCAGCGTCATTAACACAAACCATGTGTGGCTCATCACACGTGTGATCATCGTCAGAGACACACTTAATATAATCCACGCAGTGCTTGCCGTCTGGTCCAAGTCTGTAAGTATCGTTACAAGAACACAAGAAAGAGCCGATGGTGTTCAGACAAACCTGTTCACAGTCATTACCGCTGTTGGTACACTCATCAATGTCCTCGCATTCAACCTGATTGATTGCTTTGTACCCTGGTCTACACCAACATTGATAAGATCCTTCAGTATCTCTACATTCCTGATCACATACATCACTCTCATCCTCACACTCATCAATGTTCTGACAGTTGTGAGTGTCTCCATCTTCCAGTTTATAACCCACAGGACACTCACATTGGTAAATGCCATAAGACAGTGGATTACAGGTGTGAGAGCATGGAGCCTCGATACAGGAATCCTTAACTGAAACACAAGACAGACGTCTCATCACATCGATAGGCGCCTCGTGACATCGTTAAAGCACGGGCATAATTTAGCCAAGAGTATGTTCACCATGTTCACTTGATTCTATTACAAGAATAACCAGGATAACTTACATCTTATCTGTTAAAATTAATTGTGTTTCATCGTCTGAAACAAACTGTTTCCTTAATTACCAAAATGGATAAATTTAAATCGTAGATGAAATCGTCACTTTTCGCTTCAAGATAACCATCTTAAATTAATTTTAAATTGGGTTGAGTACGTGCTGTTTCCACTCACGATATTTTTAAGGATATACGGAATACAGAATACGGTGTTTGCTCATCGTGGTTGGCTCTATCACTGAAGTTAAGCAACGTCGCGCCCGTCATAATTGGATGGGTGACCGCCTGGTGACTGCCAGGTGCTGTATACACTCGTGGGACTCAAAGAACCACGTAAATCAGATGGCTCGTCTGACTGAGCTAGAGTTGGACGTAAAAGAACCTCAATGTACGTAGGCGCAGTTTCCATCCAGCGAGACCCCAGAAAATCCACAATGTGTGAGTACTTGGCACATAAGGCGAATTTGCTTGGAATAAAATCAGCTTGATGCGCCTCAACGGCAGCTCAGCTGTATATCTCCCATGAGATAACAGGCCTTGCTAAGTTACTCTCGATGTTCAGCGCTCTGAACAGCCTCCGGCTGGATACATGCGCTATATAAGATTTCATTCATTCAGTCATTCATTCATTCATTCATTCATTCATTCATTCATTCATATATCCTTCCCTGCAGACACAAACAAAAGACTCGTCATCTCCTGCCAGGCATTGCATCCATGGAGCAAATACAATACGTTGACCCAATGTTGATGTACTGTTGAGCCATCGCCTGCGACGCTGGCCCAACAATAAGCCATTCACATCCTCAATCTGTGTCAAACACATAATTATTAACCCTTTAAGCGATAAAAACGTAACCCTTACAGCGCGGGGATCGACTTTAGTCGACAGAATCTGACGTCTAAAGGCGATCCCCGCACTGTGAAAATCAATACATTTCTAATGGCCATAGACCCACAACATAGGTATTCAAATAAATCAAAAAGAGCTAACTGAGAAATTTATGGTGATTTCAAATTGAAAAAAAACCCTTTGATTGCGATGTTTTTTACAAATTAATTTAAATGGTTTTTAAAATGGTTAAACCCGTGTTTTATTAGTCGATCAAATCTCTGTTATTGGGAATTAAATGTGCGTTTAAACAATAATTGCAAATGTTTGGTTTCAAATTGAACAAATATGAGTAATTTTCACTCACTTGAAGTTGTGGGTCGCGGTCGCGAGAAACAACTTCAAGTGAGTGAGAAGGTAACCCTTAAAGTGCAGGGATCGACTTTAGACGTCAGAATCATTCTATAGACGTCAGATAGACGTCATATTCTGACGTAGATGCCGCACTGAAAGAGTAAAATATTTATGGCCGTATCGACCCATAACATATAGGTATTGAAATATTTATATGGATTGACAGGCTCAAGTTTGATCGTCGCATCGTCATCTTGTTAAATCGGGGTTGATCCCCCCCCTACCACACATTAAACAACACATACAACATATTTCAGCATAACTGATAATTGTTTTTCATATTGTCAAATATTATAATTAGAGTCTACCGAACGTTGATTGATAAGCTGTCAAATTAATACTTTTCTCCCACAAGTTGTTTACTTCCAGAATAACACAAAATATTTTTAATTGATTTTTTTATTTTTTCAACATCTGGTAAATTCAAATTATAGAGAAATACACTCACCTACACCTGTTCTGCAACTATAGGCCACCCAGTGTATGGGCGGCATAGGTGAGTGCAATTTCAAAACATCTGACCCCCACCCAACAGCAAATGGGGGACAGGCTTAGGGGAGTAGAATAGCCAAGTGGCACTCACCTACACCTATATTCTACTATTAGGCCTACAAGTACAGAAATTGCGTATATGATTGTAGGCCTAATTTTATAATCACAACCACCTACCCCTGTTCTCCCACTATACCCTGTGATAGGGCCTGTGTGGATGAGTGCAATTTCAAAACACACTCACCTACACCTATCCCGCACTCTACTGAGTGGCGAACAGTCTTTGTTGAGTGAAATAGCCAAGTGGCACTCACCTACACTATCTTCTACCATTATAAGTGTAGAACCGGTGTAGGTGAGTGTAATTTTATAATCTCACTCACCTACACCTGTTCTCTCACTAAACCCAGTGGTAGGATCCGACTGGCGTAGATGAGTGCAATTTCAAAACCGCACTCACCTACACTTGCCTCCACCCCCCCACCACCCTACTGACTGGGGGACAGGCTTAGGTGCTATTAGGCCTATAATACTTACTTGGCCATCCACGACAATAAACAACATCAGCGTATGTTTTCGCCCAGATGATCTCCGCTGGAAACAGATCATGTGGAGCCCACCATGACGTCCAGGTGACTATTATTGCAGGTTGCCACTCATCATCGTTGTAGCTCAGTTTATACCAGTCATCATTGTATATGTTGCTACATCTCCAATGTGTATCTGTGACAAACCCATTGGAAAGCTTGAGGACAAATCCGTATTCAGTACCACTGAAGCTTGTAGCGTTGACGGCCAGTAAACGTGTGTTATTTGGTAATGTGGCTGTGGAGGTAGTGAAAGGATCCCTGATTGTCATCAGGAAAACACCATCAGCGTAAATATAAGCTCTGTCATCCGCTCGTCCATGTAGAGTACCTGAAATTATACATACATTTAACCATTTAACCGCCAAGCGACTGTATTAGTTTTTAATCCGTTTTAACAGCCTTTTAAGTCACTGTTATTCCCAGATTAAATATGAGTAACTAATAATATGATAACAAATATGAGGCTAATATTAACCCAGTTCCGTGCAAACACAAAAATATTTTAATGATATTTACAAAACGTTAGACGAAATGGTTTTCAAATATTTAAACGTCGGGTCAACAGAATATTTTAAAACATTACTTCAAAATATTATTCAAAAACACCATTTTAAAACGTTTTAAACATTTTTTTCCAATATGCACATTTTATCTTGCATGCAAATGCATTTTGAAAAATGTTATTAAAACTTTTTAAAAACATTTTATACTGAATGTTTAGTATAATCTTTCTATTTAATGTTTTATAATATTCTGTTGACCCGACATTTTAATGTTGTATAACATTTTCATATGATTTTTTTTTAACATGTTAGAAAATGTTGAAGTTGTGGGTTAGTTTATCGTACATGTAACAATATAATGTCATGCTGACACAGTTTGATAGACATATTAGACGGCCGGCCAAGTGGATTAGAAAAACTTCTGATGGCGTTTTTTGTTACAAGCAGATAACCACGTTTTATTACCTCTAT
Organism: Flabesymbios commensalis; assembly: GCA_964017125.1. Lineage (NCBI taxonomy): Eukaryota > Metazoa > Annelida > Polychaeta > Terebellida > Flabelligeridae > Flabesymbios > Flabesymbios commensalis. The sequence goes on along the minus strand of OZ024904.1, from coordinate 2,057,114 downwards.
ATACCTTCACGTTCCATGTCAGGGGGGTTACCAAATTGTTTTTGACCCATTCAGGTCATTTCAAGGTCAAACAAAGTCATTTATGGGTTAAAATGTTGATATTTTCATTTTCCTACAGAACACGAAAAAAACAACAAGATACCATTGAATAAATAATAATTCAATTTGTATAGCAATTCAGGTGAGATGATTACCAACTTTAGTGACCTTTCAAGGTCATTTTAAGCGCTCACAAGATCATTTAAGGGTTGAAATTGCGGAGTTTTTCATTTTTTCACCACAAGCCAGCCATACAATCAGATAAAGACAAATAATTATCAATGACAGTAATATGGCTCTTCAAAAAAGAGTTGACGACTGGTGTGAACATCTCAAGGTCATTTCAAAGTCAGACAAGATCATTTCGAATTCACAATGTCAATTTTGTCACTTTCAAACTCAGCAACGGTATAAAAAAAATCTTTATTTCGGAGTGCGCAACAGGCAAACAACAACATACATTGAAATAATCAATCATTACAGTAACATAACATTCCTAGTCAGGGGATAGACAGAAAAGGTTAACTTCTCAAGGTTAAGATATAGATTTTTCACAATTCGCAACAGAATAAGATTTTCTCGTCATTTTTGCGGTCTTCGGCAAACAAACAATAACATACATTCAAATAATTATTAACAAATCGGTTTTGTTAAGGAGAAAAACAAAAATGATAAATTCTCAAGGTCATTTCAGGCTCACACAAGGTCATTTTCAAGTTACAAGTAAAAAAAATTCGCTTTTTTTGCACTCCGTGGCATACAAAGAATAATGTATATATAATTATTAAATACAGTAAAATAGCGTTTCTGGTAAGAGTAATAACGAAAATGTAAAATTCTTAAGGTCATCTTAGCGTCCCATAAAGACATTTTCAAGTTACAACCTCGTTTATTTTAATTTTGCACTCCGCTCCAAAATAACAATAAAATATTTTCAAATAATCTACACCCATACATGCCTCCACAATATATTATACATTATCACAAGGGAGTCCAAATGGATTGCAGTAAAATAAGGCGTTTTCTTTTACAAACAATTTTTAATCCATGTCCATTAATTTTGCAGGTTGTTGTCTTGTATGCATTGTTTGCAGCTAAGTGCGATCAGCATAAACTGATTAGATGGACTGGGTAGTAGGCTACTTTCACTCCACTTACATCTACAATCAGAACTTCTACATCACCTGATCACGTGGTGAATAGTATAAATTTGTTAATAGCCTTATTTGCCCTTGCAATACTGTTGCTCCTTTCTCTTTTAGATAACAGCCTCAATGACCCTACAATACTGTTCCTCCTGTTGCCTTCCTGGCCCATCCAGCAATGCTGTTGCTGTTGTTAGTAGCTTCTCAGTCCCCTCTACGACCACTGCTCCTGTTGCTAACAGCCTCCCTGGCCCCTCCAGAATTGCTGCTCTTGTTGTTAACAGCCTCTATGCGCCCTCCAGCATTGCTGTTCCTGATATTAACAACATTTCATCCCCTCTGGCAGTGTTGGTTCTGTAGATGACAACCTCCATGGCCACTCCAGCACTGCTTGTCCTGTTGTCAACAGCCTCCCTGGCCCCAGCAGCACTACTGATTATGTTGGTAACAGCCTCTATGGCGCCACCAATTCTGCTGCTAAGTCTTTCTGGCCCCTACAGAGGGAGGGTCAGAGGGTCCTGACCCCCTTTGAGCAGCAGATTTTCAAACATTTCAGGGGATTACATTTAACCTCTTAACCCCCCCCCCCCCTATATCGGGAAGCCGCTGACGTACCTGTGTTTCTATTGTTAACAGTCTTTTTGGTCTCTCCAACACTGTTAAGAAATACTCGATCTCCTGTTCGAAACAGCCCCAAGTATGGCGTTTTTATGAACAGTAAAAATATTATTTCAACATGCATGTTCTTTCTGTCTCTACTTTGTTTTTTCAATTTGAGAATAATGTCTTATTATATGTGTTATTATATATTACAGCAATTTTTGTAATTGTTAGAACTAGCCCTGATCTCCCTTATGACTAAATGACCGCCCTCTATAAACGCATTGACTGTTTCCAAATTACATAGCTTAATCGTAATGTATCGTTTTATTTAAAAGAGTGTATTTGCCATTTTGTGAAGTGCCATGTATACACCCTTTCGTATACAAAGAGACGATTATTATGTCAAATGGTCTAGATTTAATTTTTAAAGAGATCTTGCAAGCAAAATTTTATGAAAAATGGCTAAGATTTGTCTGAGAAATTTGCTAATGATCCTTCACCACGACTGACTCTTACAGTCAAATCAAGTATTTCGACACATAAACATAGGAAAATACATAACGGCAAAGGCTACAGTTGACATGTGTGGACAACAAATACACATAATGTGAGAGTTTTTGTTATTTTCTATGACATTTGTGAATATTACTCCGCTAAAATAATTAGATAACATTTGATAACGGGAACATTATTGTTGATCTTAGCAACCACTGAAAAGTGTGGAAAACTGCGTGAATGTACGAAACATGCGCTGCAACGACACAAGAAATATCTTCAAAATTTACCTTAAAATGGGGTCACAAACATCCCTTAAAATGACCTAAAAAGATCAAAATTTCAATGGTAACCCCCCGCATGTTAAAAAGTATTATATAAACATTCATTATAGGGCGGTTACCTGCTTGTAACAAAAAACGCCATCAACATTTTTTTAGAGTGATTTAATTGGTATCGGCCGGCCGTCTATATATTATGTATACATACATTCCAGGTAAAACCACTGATCCGTTGGAAATATATATTTGCTGTAGTGCATCTAAATTTAGTCGCCAATTGGCCGCAAACTAAACCCTTCACCTGCCACGTTATTTATTCGGAATTTTCACCCAGTTGAAGTTGTGTCTCGCTACCGCGACCCACAACTTCAAGTGGGTGAAAATTATTCAGATTTTGCTGATTGATGTCACCATTTCTTTAACATGTTTAAAACCGAATATTTAATGTGCTCATAAAAATGACAAAAACGAATATACTCGGTACGGGTGAGTGGGGGGATATATTCATGTTTGTGCATTTAAAACGAGCATTTAAATTTTGGTTAATCTACTGGAAGCGTTTCTGGTAAACACAACCCAGCAAACACGTCGATAGTAGCGTGGGCCACACGTCTCCAGTGGAGCGAACATATTGTCAGCGACAAGTTATTTAGCTTTATCCTATCAATCCAATATATTATCATATATCTCAGTCCGCATAATTATGTTCCAACATCGCCTTAATGTTGGTGTAGCAGGTTTGGGAAAAATAGTCCGTATCATAAATCAGCCTTGGTACACCAGCGGCATTCACCAAGCTACAACCCCCACCCCCCCCCCCTAATTTCCAACCCCGAGTAAGGTATATACACCGTCGCTTACTCGATGAAGAATGACACCGAAAAGTAAACTATGTGCAAAACATCTTACCAGCCGAGGTGTAGCACACACACAGTAACAGCACCAGGATTCTGTAAGACTCTATATCTGCTAGTCCCGGATACATTGAGTAATTCATTATCAGACAGTAGATGTTGGTTGGTTCAGTGTCGAAAATCAGACTCGCGGTCTATTTTAAAGAGGAAGTGATCAATACAGCTAGAAATACATGTAACCATCACTTCATGGCATTATAACACCACGAACACAAAGTGTTTAACTTAACATTACGCCGTGTAAATTGCGTAATGTAAGAAATAACCTATATTCAACATGCCTGGATTACAGTTTCATTATTTTTACCTCGGCGATCATATTTTTTATCAGTTACTCTACATACATTGGTTAAATTAATATATTATTTTGTTTTTCAGAGGGTTGTCATGCTTCACTGCCGCCGACGTGCCATAGTGCTTTACGTATTTTATATTAGTGACAATCTTGATAGTGGACGTTTTGCATAGTTATATCTTATCTCTTTTAAAAGTCGATGAAAGCCACAGCAAAACACTGCATTTTATTAGAAGTAGGATACACAAATAAATAATAGATATGTATTTGAACTTATCGAGTTTAAAATATAAAACTCGTATAATTGACCCGTTATGTTTGGTTTGAAATACCGCACAAAAGAGTTAGCGTGGTAGGTCTATATATAATCTATAATCGTTATACTTATTGTACATAGTTATATATCACATAGTTACATCAATACAGAGGTTTAGCGTAGGCCTATATACTTAAAACTACATCTGGTAAGATATTGAGATATATGCACTGATACCAACATTCCTTAGCAATCATTGTTCAAAATTCGAACGAAATTTAAATAACAATCTATGGAATATTATTCATATTAGAGCGAATCAAAACTCCTCATATTTTCTATTCCATACAAAATTTTATTGCTTTTGTCAATGTTCATGTAAATGAAATGAAATAAATGGAATTTTAGGCCACCTTTGTTCACAATTTCATGTAAAATATGTGTACTGATTTAAGCCTTTAGCCGCTATATCAAATAATAATAATAATAAAAATGTATAATAATATAAATTTCCACCCGCATGAGTGAGTGAAATTACTCATTACATATTTGTTTAATTCGAGTCCAAACATTTGCAATTCTCGATGCAATTCTTGTTTAAACACTCATTTCATTCCCAATAACAGTGATTTAACAGATTAAAAACGACGTGTTTAGCAGTGAAATGGTTAACCCTTGTCCTGCTGAGATGCTTCAATTGTATTTTTAGTCATTTGAAGCTGGAATTGCTAACGCAATTTCCAGCTTCAAATGACGAATAATATTACTATTTATGAAAAATAGACATGCCTAAAATTAAATTAGCGGATCATTTAAGCATCTACTAAAAACTATTTTATCAAAATTAAGTGATAATTTTATTGATCTAAAACATCCTTAACCCCGTATATATCCGGGCATAGCAGGAGAAGGGTTAACATACCAGACGTATAAGTACGACGGATTGGCATATTTTGTCCCGTAAATGTAAAGGATATATTTAATCACAAATATTTTGTTCCGCAGGCTCCACAAACACGAAACGTTGATCCAGTGCTGGTTCAATGTTGGTCCACCATCTGCGACGCTGGCCCAACAATGAAACAGCACTGAATCAACCTCTCGTGTTTAATGGGGTAGTTATGCGCAGACCTACTGTAGATCTGGTAATATAAGCGAGGTTTTAATTTTCGCGAATTTCGCGAGTAGGACAATTCGCGAATTAAAGAATCTCGCGAAAATTATTTGTATAATAGCTCTACTAAAGAAAAATAAAAATTCGCGAATTCTAAACTACAAGAAATATTGTGGTTGATTATGTCATTGGCTCGCCTTATTTACTCTCTAAATGTGTTGATTTTGAAATATGCGATTTCAATAACCTATATTCTGATATCCATCGAGGTATACATTTTACATTAAAATCCATAATAAATGACCAGGTGTCCCGTGACAGTACACCGCCATGTGTAAAAACAAACCCTAATAACCAAGCCTTTATCTGGGATGAAAACAAAAAATTACAGTTCGTTAATTCTATTAATATTGAAAAAGTTGAAATTTTATCAGACAAAATTACCAGCGAAAATGATATAAATATTGATGAGACTGTATCAAAAATTGTAAATATTTGGAGCGAAAATGCAGCACAAGTTTTTAAATCGAGACCTACTAATACTACTGTTAAAAATAACAATAATAATAAAAAACGGTGGTTTAATAATGATTGTAAAAACAAACGTGCCCAATACTTAAAAAGTAAAAATATCTTTAGAAAAAATAAAACAACCACAAATAGCGATCTACTTAAAAAAAACAGCAAAACATACAAAATAACAATGCAAAAGGCTAGAACAGATTTTCAAAAATCATTTGAACAAAAAATTAGTAACCTAAAATCAACAAACCCAAAACAGTACTGGATAATACTGAATTCCAATAAACAGAATAAAAATAACACATTGCCGGACATAACTAGTTTATATGATCATTTCAAAACTCTAAATAAAAATAGCGACAACCCTGAAATATCTATTAACAATAACACCCGTAGTGAACCAGATCTTGATAAAGAATTTTCTGATGAAGAAATCCTTCAAGCTATAAAAACACTTAAAAAAAACAAAGCCTCAGGGAATGACGGCGTTCTTAATGAATATATATGTAGTACCATTAATAGTTTTCTCCCTATTTTTAAAAATCTATTTAATTATATCTTAATGTCAGGAAATATACCAGAAGAGTGGGTAATAGGTAACATAATCCCTGTGTATTAAAATAAAGGAGATAGATCATCACCCGAAAATTACAGAGGAATAAGTTTACTTAGTTGCTTGGAAATTTTTACCAGTTTAATTAACACCCGCTTGACTTACTTTTTAAATTCAAACAAAGTTTTGCTAGAAAATCAGACCGGATTTAGGAGAGGTTATTCTACTATGGATCATGTTTTTACACTTAAATCGCTAATCGATATATTCTTACATAAAAAAAAAAAACTTTTCTGTGCTTTTGTTGACTTTAAAAAAACATTCGATACTGTGTGGCGATCTGGGTTATGGATCAAATTAATTTCTTTTGGAATTACAGGCAACTTTTCAATGTTTTCAGAAACATCTATAACAACATCAAATCATGTGTACAAGTAAATGGGCAAAAATCTGATTATTTTAGTTGCTATACTGGCGTAAGACAAGGGGAAAACCTCTCCCCGCTTCTCTTTGCTCTATACTTAAATGACCTTGAATCATTTTTAAAATACAACCATGTAAATAATCTCAAGCTTAATGATAATATTTTTGATCAATTCCTAAAGATACAGATTCTTCTTTACGCTGATGACACTGTACTTCTTTCCGATAATGCTGATGGTCTACAATACTCTTTAAATTGTTTAGCTCGATATTGTGAACACTGGAAGTGACAAGTTAACACTAGCAAAACTGAAATTGTAATTTTCTTTAAAGGAAAGTTCAAAAAGTCTTATAATTTCACTTTTAATAATAATAAAGTAAATATTGTTGATTCCTTTAAATATCTCGGTGTATACTTTAAATATAACGGTTCATTTATTTATCACAAGAAATTTATATTTGGTCAAGCCCAAAAGGCTCTTTTTGCACTTTTGAAAAAATCAAAAGAACTTGAACTTCCCGTGGATATCCAACTTGAATTGTTCGATTACCTGGTTTTGCCAATTTTAATTTATGGCTGTGAGATATGGGGGTATGAAAATATCTCTATATTAGACAAATTAAACCTTAAATTTCTAAAATATATATTGTGTTTAAAACAATCGACACCAACCTGCATGGTGCTCGGTGAAACAGGTCGGTTCCCATTATCAATAGCCATTAAAACACGTATGATATCTTTTTGGTGCAAGCTAATAACGAGTGATGTGAACAGATTTTCCACAACTCTATACAATTTACTGCAAATTTATAATGTTAATAATATTTTTACGTCAAAATGGCTTCAATACATTAAAACTATTTTAGATGAAACAGGTTTTTCTTACATTTGGACTCTACAAGAAGTACCAAATATCAATACATTTCCGAACCAGATTAAACAGAGACTACAAGATCAATACATCCAACAGTGGTCGGCAGATCTTAATCTGTCGAATAAATGCCGTTCATATAAAATTTTCAAACTGAAATTTGTACTCGGAAAATATTTATGCCCCTTGTCACCTTTTAACCGAAAAATTATTTGTCGATTTAGAACATCAAACCATAGACTACCAATTGAAAGGGGAAGATACTATGGCATCAATAGAGAAGGCAGAACATGTGAATTTTGTAATTCTGATAAAATCTGATGAATTCCACTTTGTACTCGAATGTAATACCCTTATTGATAAACGGCAAACTTTCTTACCGCCCTACTGTCAAAATCATCGTAACCATATAAAATTTAAAAATATCATGTCGGACACATCCTCTAACATTTCTAATGAATTAGCTAAATATCTGAAAGCTGCATTCAAGTTTTATAATATATATATCTAAACTCTTAAAATGATTCTTTAAATATAGGACTACTCTCTTGACTATATTGATGTATGTCCACTATTATCATTTGTCACCCTTTTCACCTTTTTCCGTGTTTACTAGACCGTTACATATCTATATACTTTTACCTTTTCTCATGTGGTAGCGTCGTGTCTGAACCATGGGTCTGCAGCAATATGCACAGTACCAATGTCTAGGACACTGTGCTTCCACGGGAAGATTAAAACTAATGTTATTGTATATCACTGTATATCACTTAATAATTCATGCTGTTCTTTTATTAAATAATGTATTTTTGATCAAACCTATATTATATATATATGTATATATATATATATTTATACATATATACATGTATATAGACATATATATGGTATTTAAAAAAATCATTATGTTACATTCAATCATTGTACCTCACTACCTCACATTATTTTCTGCAATATGTTTCTTATGTATTTAAATATTTTATTTTATTACCATGTATGATTACCTTTAATATTGACTATTGTTACATGTATGTACTACTATTGCATACTCCAAGCCATGTATGGCCCGAGTTTAATAAACTATTGTCTATTGTCTATTGTCTATTGTGAGAAGTCTCAAAATAAGAAATTCGCGAAAATTTGAACACGCGAAAATTTCCAGATCTACAGTAGTGAAATACAATATAATATGCGTTATTCCATGCAATGTTAGTCATGCCTGGCTGGACGTATGTCTGACACTCTGTTGGGCTGTGACAGGCGATCTCGCCAGCTACCTGACGGCGGGCGAGTCACATAAACTACCGTATAGGCCTCAGGGCCGTATTTAGGTGTGTGAGGGCCGTAGGCCAAAATAGTTTGTGGGCCCCAATAGGCAGGGGGTCTGAGGGCCGCTCCAGATCCCAAGAAGCTGACGGTTTTTAGATAGCTAGAGATGAATTCTGAGCAATTATTTACATTCTATTAAAAATAGATTTTGTGCATTATGCATTGAAACGTAACATGCGCTGATGCAGAGTTTGATTAGACTGTCAATGTCACCATATATCAACCTTTTAGTTTTTGAAATCATTGATTATCCCTACATATCACATAGGCCCTAACAATTTGAATAAAAAACGTTTTGTCTTTTGCTGCACTGCTGCTGCTATCATGTTTATTAGGGCGGGGCCCTTGGGTAGTTGTTACCATCGCTGCCTTTCACGCCAGAGTTCGTGGTTCGGTCCCCGGTCTAGGCGGTTTGCAAGGAAACAAAAATGTTTCTTCCCCATCCACGTGTGAAAGTCAGTATTGTGGGGAGCCTCCGTGACCGAGAGGTAGCGTGCTCAGCCTCAGACCGCTAGAGCTCCAATTTCGAATCCCGTGTCTGGAGGACAGAGTCATCTCATTCATCTCACCATCCTCAGGAGGTTCTCCTGGCCCAGTTTAGCCTATATGTGCACAAAGGTGGCCTAAAGGTCGATTCATTTCATTTCATCATGTTTATTAAACCTCCACATGTATTAGGCTTGGTATGATACATATTGGTATAGGCAGCTCAAGGATACAAGTTTTTCAGGTCCCTACCAGTCATTCACTAATCGGGACAGAATAGGGAATAATAGAGCTGCGATTTGGATATAGGTTAACCACTGTTAACTTACGAATTGCATGTAAATTATCACCATTGGTAGGCTAAGTAAAACACAAGGGGCCCAACCAGTTTTTCAACGATCAGTACAGAAAGGGGTTTTGGCCCATGCGGCCATGCCAACCAGATACAGGGAAACTTGTGAATTGCATACAAATTATTAGATTTTAACAGTAAATCACAGGGGGCCCCGACTAGTTATTAACTGATCTGTATAGAATATGAATTAGATGCTGTTTATGTCAAAGGCATCAGAAGAACATGAATTTCATGAAAACTTAATTATCATTATAGGCCTATCACAGGGGCCCCCAACCAGTTGCTGTATCATATATATAGTGTCTTATATCATATGTGAGAGAATGAGCATGGCGCATAGAACACGCGCGCGAAAATAAGTTTCAGTGCCCCCCCCCCCCTCAAATGTGGTAGGCCCTAGACCAATGGCCTATATGGCCTACTGGTAAAAACGGCGCTGGTAGGCCTATATATTAAGAAACGGCACACAGTGTAAAGTCACGTAAATTTACTCTTTCAACATGGGAAATAGGTTCTTCCGCACCAATAATGGTCTTTCATAGATTACAGTTGAAACAATGATAACCTCCTATAGCACATTCAGTTAACAGTAGCATATTGAGAAATATTTTACAGTAAATTGCTGCAAATCTAGAAAGCTCTGGAGAAAAATCGACTGTAGGCATATTGTGAAATTTTGGCCTAGGGGTGATGACGTGTTAACATGTGGACATCATTGTTTTATTAGCTATTGATATCTATATTGATTATCTATTGATATCTAATATAAAATAAAAAATATTTAAAAAATAATATTGATATCTAGAGGACACGTCCTGGGGGGGGGGGGGCATGTGCCCCTTAAGGGATCATGGACTACCTATAGCTTTGGAGATAGGACCGCTTAATTAATCGTGTCAAATGGGAAAAAGGCGGCCATCTTGGAAAAAGGAGTCATCTTAAAAATCGAATTCACTTTTGACCTTGGCATCCGATGGTTTAATGAACTACTCACTTGATAATTTTTAGACATAAGAATATATGTTAATTTTAGAGCCTCATTAGCATCCATAACATTTAACTGCTGCTTATAAAATACGATTACAATGGGATAATGGACAGTTCTTCATTGATTTGTTTGGTGACTGTTAAAAAGAATCAAAATCGACACCCCCCCGCCCCGCAAAAAAAACATATAACTCTGGATTCGAATCTTCTTCACCTACGTTACTCACTCTATAAGAGTGCCAGTTTAATCACACATTTTACACTAAAAGGTGATAAAAATATGTTATATCGGGTTACTATACATTGGTTTTTCGCACTCATGCTGTTGGTTTTCACTATGAGACTTATGGTGAGAACAGCCCATCTCACACTCTCTCCAAGACGCTACACTGCTCTGTTTGATTTTGTCGCTTCAAATAGATATTCGTACGAGAAAATAGTTCTACATACTGCATCGTTGGTACGGCGACATGGCCTGATCTCAGCACTCTTCACCACATCAAGTGGTGACTTGTGCTGAGATCAGCCCATCTCGCCTTCCCAACGATGCCTTATGCATATATTAGGCATTTAGATAGCATCTACCATCCCTCTGTATCATCCCTGAAAAAACCTGCTTTCTGCATTTTTATTATGTTTATTGAAGGTTATATTTTCCTGCTCCTCTGCTATTAATCATACCATGCCATAGGCCTGCTGCTTGTGACAAACTTTAACAAATCACAGTTTACGGATTTGTGATAAAACCGTTACCTATTAAAGTCAGTATGTCTTGATCTTCACTTTGTTATATCACATATATTACAAAATTTATTTATTTCAATTAATACACATTACAATATTTGATAATTTTTATTCAAGGTGATGTGGAAATAAATGTTGAGCAATAAGTGATAACTGCATCAAATTGTCACAAGAACATTCCATCATGAAGATCATGCTATATTTCATTTGATAGTCCATTGAATCCATTATTTTTTCTTATATAAAGGAGCACATAAAATCACAAAAACGCTATTTGTATGGTGCCACTGTCTCCATAAGATGTAGGCACCTTAAATCTTTTCCGAAGGCAGTCAACTGTTCCTTAATACCTGACAGATACGTTTTAGACCGTCAACAGACGTCAGATCTGACGGATGTAGACGTCAGATTCTGACCAAATAAGTCTGCTAACAAACAAAATATATAAATGTTTGACAGTAGATTAACCCTTTCAGCGTGGCGATCGACATTAGACGTCAGATTCTGACGTCTGTAGACGTCAGATTCGTCAATTTTAGACTTCAATATCTAATTTCTGATGATTTCAAATTGAAAAAAACCCTTCGGTCTCAGCGCTGTAAGGATTAACATTTCCATGAAACTGATTTACCAATACATGGCAATTTTCTTTAATTTTTCACCCACATCAAATCATCTTCATCCACTACAAGTCGAGAATTGCGACAGCGACTCGCGGCTTGTAGTGGATGAAGATGACAATGGTAAATTCAGGCTTGAAAGGGTTAAGTCAGAATCTGACGTCTAAAGTCGATCCCCGCACTGTAAGAATAAAAATATTTATAATAACCGTAGAGCCATAACATAGGTAATCAAATGAAGCGGAAAGAGCTAATACTAAGACATTTATGATGATTTCAAATTGAAAAACAAATCTTCATCCTAAGCGTTGTAAAGGTCAACCACTTTAACCTCTCTCGTCGTATGTATTCACCACGTGGCAGATTTTGAATAAAACTCATTAAATGAAAAATAGTATAATCCTTCACAATAAGATATATTATTCTTGAGCATTTCATACAATCAGGTTTAACAGTTTCCTTATAATATTAAGAGACACTATAACTTTTTCATGAGAAAACAAAATGTAAAAAAAAGTTATATATAAATGGCACTATAAAATTACGCATACATACGAAATAGCACGTGAACATACATATATGACAAAGAAGTCTGTAATGACTTTTCTTTATGTCAATAAAATATCTGTCTGACTGTATACATGGTATAGCTTTAACAAAATAATGATTGTGTCATCGTGTTAATGTGTGAATAGAATAAGATTTAACAGTGTACATGGGACTTCGCCCTAGAGCTAGGTCAATGTTGGTCCAATATTAAAAACGACACCAGGTCAAAGTATCTATGTGTTCTCTGGGCATGTTGCATAACATTAATCCAGCTACGGTCCACCATCGACACAGAGGTTTATTTATACAAGTGACTCTGAATGACAAGCCAGCGAACGTGAGATATACGCACAACGCCGGTCCAGCGCTGGCCCAGATGATGAGCCAACATTGGACTAGCATCGTGCCCATGTCTCGCGTCACTAGGGATGTTTATTTATGTTATATAGAAGAGTGGTTATATAATTTATATTAAAATAGGTTTGAGATGTGAAACCCCCTTGTTCACTGATGGCAGGCCTAGCCATTGACTGTATCGCCCAAACTATTATGTGGGCCACACAATAAAAGTTCTAACGCACTAGGCTATGTTATTATAATGCATATCCTGCTCTCATAAATCCAAATCGTGATTTAATGTGACACAGCCTGCCATCACATACTATGTTTACAGTGCGATATTGTGTCATTAGAAAGTCATATCTTGATGCCAATTACTGAACATATAGTGATATATCCTAACACTATGATGCCACATTGTCAGCCAAAGTGCCATATACTGACATTTTAATACAGTATTCTGACTGACATCATCCTTTGCATTGTACTGTACTGTACTGTACTGTACTGTACTGTACTGTACTGTACTGTACTGTACTGTACTGTACTGTACTGTACTGTACTGTACTGTACTGTACTGTACTGTACTGTACTGTACTGTACTGTACTGTACTGTACTGTACTGTACTGTACTGTACTGTACTGTACTGTACTGTACTGTACTGTACTGTACTGTACTGTACTGTACTGTACTGTACTGTACTGTACTGTACTGTACTGTACTGTACTGTACTGTACTGTACTGTACTGTACTGTACTGTACTGTACTGTACTGTACTGTACTGTACTGTACTGTACTGTACTGTACTGTACTGTACTGTACTGTACTGTACTGTACTGTACTGTACTGTACTGTACTGTACTGTACTGTACTGTACTGTACTGTACTGTACTGTACTGTACTGTACTGTACTGTACTGTACTGTACTGTACTGTACTGTACTGTACTGTACTGTACTGTACTGTACTGTACTGTACTGTACTGTACTGTACTGTACTGTACTGTACTGTACTGTACTGTACTGTACTGTACTGTACTGTACTGTACTGTACTGTACTGTACTGTACTGTACTGTTCTGTACTGTACTGTACTGTACTGTACTGTACTGTACTGTACTGTACTGTACTGTACTGTACTGTACTGTACTGTACTGTACTGTACTGTACTGTACTGTACTGTACTGTACTGTACTGTACTGTACTGTACTGTACTGTACTGTACTGTACTGTACTGTACTGTCTGTCTTTGATTATAATAATTATTGTGGGGGGGGGGGTGATTATAATTTGACGGTAATAATTCAAAACAACGGCTAAAATATACATACAATTTATTTATCATTTATATCACTTAATTTATAATTGGTATCACTTTATTAATGATTGGTATAATTATTTATACATATATTTCAATTATATATATACATATTCATAGCAATCAGGTCATTATTGCAATTATTGTCTGTAACACGTTTTGAGATTTGCTCGAAGCGAGTGTGAATTTATATAGCCCTGTGAAGTGGTGGTTGATTGCACAAGTACACTCTTTGTCGACTGTGAATATTTATCACAATATGATTAAAACAGACTTGATTATCCCTTGGATTAAAACAAAAAAAATTAAATGCTATAATAAACACTTAGAACGCTCATAAGAAGTGCATAAACATGATGAAATGAATAAACACGATAAATTATTGAATAAATTTAAAAAATGAAAAATATAAAAAATCATTGAAATCATTAAAATGAATAACAATAATTATAATGTATCTGTCATTTACCCTTAACAGACGAATGGCTATAATGTATATATGTGCATATCACAGCGATACAACTAATCTGGAGTTTCGCATCATCAGATCATTATATTTTGAAGTTTACAACAATAAAGTAAAAAAGAAATGAAAGTGCTCAAATCTCTGCAAGCGTGTTCAATGAGTCATATTCACGTTAATGGCGGTAACAGTTTGTGTGTGTGTGTCATATATGAATTGCTCCAACACGGAGGCGTGATTATCAGATTGTGGAGGAGGTAGAAATATAGGCCTATGTAAAATCACCGTCCTGAGGGTCGGTTACACGTCAACAAATCGAATAGCCGTGGGTGGTGTCGGTGATCATTAAAAGTCCCCCTCCACAAGGTATTTAGGATTAGACCAATCCGATGTATGTTTTGACCGCTATGTCTAACAGGGGTGGGGGTCAGTCGACTAATTAGCCACAAATTGTAGCGGTCAACACATGTTTTGATTGCAGTCCTGGACGGGAAGATTTATAATGGTTTCTAACAACATATACCCTTTGAAAATTTGAAGGTACGCACTTCCGTACCTTGCGTATGCCTGCAGGCGCGCCTGTAATATAAGACTATAATAATAATAATGCATAGGCCTACATGTCCTACTAGAGAGATGTAAGGGACGCACTATTATATATCTGGGGGGGGGGGGCTAGAATTGTTGTTGGTTGCAAACGTTTTTTTTACCTCCGGAAAAAAAAAATTATATACCTTACCATTTGGTGGTTTTTCTGGTCAACATATTTTTCATCAATTTCGACAACAAACTTTTTTCTGCCCACATTTTCAACAAACTTTTTTTCAGACTTTTGTGGCAAGAATTTTTTTTTCAATTTTGTTCTAGGCCCTCCCCCTAATATATCAAATGGTGCGTCCCTAAGTTAGACCTCTATGACGTTTTACATTGTTTTTTAATGTTACATATTATTTATGGTATGCGTGTTAGGCCTGGCCTTGATGCTTTCATTCATTTGAAGCTGGCACTGCTGACGCAGTTAAACACTTAAAGTAAATAGCATAGTCCTACGTCGTTATTTAAAAATGAGACGGTTAATATTAGGCTTACAAATTGTGTATTTGAGATTTACATTCGCACATTTGATAAATTTAAGGCCATATTTTTTCGTAAAAAACTTATGTTCGAATACAAGTAGATAAAATAATTGTCCACACTGACAAAGTGGCCCACATTGAAGTAGCTATTGTATCAGCCTTATCAAAACATGCCTTTCAGTTTAACCATTACACAAAATGCAGTTTTTTTGTGGCCTGAATGCATCATTCAGAGCTCTCATATAACATATTTTAATGATTGTAACCCTGGATGATTTTCAAACTATCGCCATTTATATTTTGTGAACATTTCACGTCTAGTCCCGTGAAAATGTCACAGTGAAGTAGAAACCTAAAGCGAGGCCGAGACAACACGGTTGTAAATAGAACTACATGGAATAAGTTGGTGAATGTCTCCAGTGTTATTTTTAGTGTGTTGAAATTAGCCCGTGTACATCTAGCCGTAGGCCCTATGTCAACACAACTATGAGGTACCGGTATTGGGTTTCTACTTAGTACAGTACTGGGGCAATTGCATAGCATTATTATACAAAGATTGCCAATATAGGCCTGTAGGCTATCACCAGATAAAAAGTACACTGACTCTGAGTAGGCATATATAGTTGTGAGAGTACACATGGGTACTGGAAATTATGGATTATTCCCACTTCACTTTTTACCCATTTTTTGGCTTCGATCACTATTCACTTTCTATAAGGGAAAAATCATATCAATATAGATAAAAATAGATATAAGGTTCGTTTTTTCCACTATTTATAAACTGTAATTTTTGATGTTCGGAACCCAAGAACATGCGATTCGCCGTTCGTTCGATTCGTTTTTTAACCCAGGCGGGGTATGTGGCGGAGGGGCGTGATATCGTGAATCTGATAATAATTAAACTGAGGAGGTAGTGCCCCAGCAATGATACCTTGGAGATAGGTTAGTGTGATGCTAGCCATCGTCTAAGTACACTAAATAGTTAGACTTCTTCTGACCATTTGCAGCCAACAAAATACTTTAAAATAGAACAGCCATTCGAGCCAGTCAGAAAGTTTGATATTATATTTAAAATCTTTTTAAACATAACTCCAAATAAAAAATTATACGTAATCGCTGGGAAATATTAACTTCATTGTTATAATTATAATAATAGATGGCAATGTAAATCACAATGCAGATATAAGTGTAGGCTACTACTAGTAGTGTAGTAGATGTGGTTAATGCACAGAATTGCATCGCTCAGCTATACATGACCTTAGTCCTAGGATGCAATATTAGTAATAATAAATTATTATTGATGTAATTTCTGATTAAATATCATATATTGGACTGTAGTAAGTGTAGTTCATAACACAATATTGCTGGCTCAGACGTGATCTTGATCGTCGTATGCTGCTTGTATGTTATTGGCATCATTCTAATCTTTGCTCTTAGATGAGGTCTTCTTGAATGAATATAACAAAATGAATATAACGGTGCCTTATCATTTGCTGCAATATTTCGTCACAGCGACAATGTTGCGATGTCAAACCAGACATTTCAACATCTCTTCTCATGTCATCTTCGTGAAGTTCATCTAGAAAGAGTCATGGAAATATTAACCCTTACAATGCTGAATTATTTTCGTATAAACCATGGAGACCAAAGGGCTTTTTTCATTTGAAATCATCATAAATGTCCGAGTTAGCTCTTTCCGCTTCATTTGAATACTTATGTTATGGGTCTATGGGTCTCTTTCAAAGCAGAGATCGTCTTCAGACGTCAGAATCTGACGTCTACAGACGTCAGAATCTGACGTCTCCAGACGTCAGATTCTGACGTCTAAATACGATCCCCATTCTGAAAGGGTTAAATAAAACAAACATTATTCTCCATACATAATACACATGATACAGCTATGATAACAGAAAAAACACGTCATCTTTCCGTTGAATTAAAATTGTTCCATAGTATCGCATGATTTTCAACAACAAGCATAAAAATACCCATCAATTGATGGCAGGACTTTTTTTCAGACTTTTGTGGCAAGAATTTTTTTTTTCAATTTTGTTCTAGGCCCTCCCCCTAATATATCAAATGGTGCGTCCCTAAGTTAGACCTCTATGACGTTTTACATTGTTTTTTAATGTTACATATTATTTATGGTATGCGTGTTAGGCCTGGCCTTGATGCTTTCATTCATTTGAAGCTGGCACTGCTGACGCAGTTAAACACTTAAAATAAATAGCATAGTCCTACGTCGTTATTTAAAAATGAGACGGTTGATATTAGGCTTACAAATTGTGTATTTGAGATTTACATTCGCACATTTGATAAATTTAAGGCCATATTTTTTTGTAAAAAACTTATGTTCGAATACAAGTAGTTAAAATAATTGTCCACACTGACAAAGTGGCCCACATTGAAGTAGCTATTGTATCAGCCTTATCAAAACATGCCTTTCAGTTTAACCATTACACAAAATGCAGTTTTTTTGTGGCCTGAATGCATCATTCAGAGCTCTCATATAACATATTTTAATGATTGTAACCCTGGATGATTTTCAAACTATCGCCATTTATATTTTGTGAACATTTCACGTCTAGTCCCGTGAAAATGTCACAGTGAAGTAGAAACCTAAAGCGAGGCCGAGACAACACGGTTGTAAATACAACTACATGGAATAAGTTGGTGAATGTCTCCAGTGTTATTTTTAGTGTGTTGAAATTAGCCCGTGTACATCTAGCCGTAGGCCCTATGTCAACACAACTATGAGGTACCGGTATTGGGTTTCTACTTAGTACAGTACTGGGGCAATTGCATAGCATTATTATACAAAGATTGCCAATATAGGCCTGTAGGCTATCACCAGATAAAAAGTACACTGACTCTGAGTAGGCATATATAGTTGTGAGAGTACACATGGGTACTGGAAATTATGGATTATTCCCACTTCACTTTTTACCCATTTTTTGGCTTCGATCACTATTCACTTTCTATAAGGGAAAAATCATATCAATATAGATAAAAATAGATATAAGGTTCGTTTTTTCCACTATTTATAAACTGTAATTTTTGATGTTCGGAACCCAAGAACATGCGATTCGCCGTTCGTTCGATTCGTTTTTTAACCCAGGCGGGGTATGTGGCGGAGGGGCGTGATATCGTGAATCTGATAATAATTAAACTGAGGAGGTAGTGCCCCAGCAATGATACCTTGGAGATAGGTTAGTGTGATGCTAGCCATCGTCTAAGTACACTAAATAGTTAGACTTCTTCTGACCATTTGCAGCCAACAAAATACTTTAAAATAGAACAGCCATTCGAGCCAGCCAGAAAGTTTGATATTATATTTAAAATCTTTTTAAACATAACTCCAAATAAAAAATTATACGTAATCGCTGGGAAATATTAACTTCATTGTTATAATTATAATAATAGATGGCAATGTAAATCACAATGCAGATATAAGTGTAGGCTACTACTAGTAGTGTAGTAGATGTGGTTAATGCACAGAATTGCATCGCTCAGCTATACATGACCTTAGTCCTAGGATGCAATATTAGTAATAATAAATTATTATTGATGTAATTTCTGATTAAATATCATATATTGGACTGTAGTAAGTGTAGTTCATAACACAATATTGCTGGCTCAGACGTGATCTTGATCGTCGTATGCTGCTTGTATGTTATTGGCATCATTCTAATCTTTGCTCTTAGATGAGGTCTTCTTGAATGAATATAACAAAATGAATATAACGGTGCCTTATCATTTGCTGCAATATTTCGTCACAGCGACAATGTTGCGATGTCAAACCAGACATTTCAACATCTCTTCTCATGTCATCTTCGTGAAGTTCATCTAGAAAGAGTCATGGAAATATTAACCCTTACAATGCTGAATTATTTTCGTATAAACCATGGAGACCAAAGGGCTTTTTTCATTTGAAATCATCATAAATGTCCGAGTTAGCTCTTTCCGCTTCATTTGAATACTTATGTTATGGGTCTATGGGTCTCTTTCAAAGCAGAGATCGTCTTCAGACATCAGAATCTGACGTCTACAGACGTCAGAATCTGACGTCTCCAGACGTCAGATTCTGACGTCTAAATACGATCCCCATTCTGAAAGGGTTAAATAAAACAAACATTATTCTCCATACATAATACACATGATACAGCTATGATAACAGAAAAAACACGTCATCTTTCCGTTGAATTAAAATTGTTCCATAGTATCGCATGATTTTCAACAACAAGCATAAAAATACCCATCAATTGATGGCAGGACTTTTTTTCAGACTTTTGTGGCAAGAATTTTTTTTTTCAATTTTGTTCTAGGCCCTCCCCCTAATATATCAAATGGTGCGTCCCTAAGTTAGACCTCTATGACGTTTTACATTGTTTTTTAATGTTACATATTATTTATGGTATGCGTGTTAGGCCTGGCCTTGATGCTTTCATTCATTTGAAGCTGGCACTGCTGACGCAGTTAAACACTTAAAATAAATAGCATAGTCCTACGTCGTTATTTAAAAATGAGACGGTTGATATTAGGCTTACAAATTGTGTATTTGAGATTTACATTCGCACATTTGATAAATTTAAGGCCATATTTTTTTGTAAAAAACTTATGTTCGAATACAAGTAGTTAAAATAATTGTCCACACTGACAAAGTGGCCCACATTGAAGTAGCTATTGTATCAGCCTTATCAAAACATGCCTTCATTACACAAAATGCAGTTTTTTTGTGGCCTGAATGCATCATTCAGAGCTCTCATATAACATATTTTAATGATTGTAACCCTGGATGATTTTCAAACTATCGCCATTGATCTTTTGTGAACATTTCACGTCTAGTCCCGTGAAAATGGCACAGTGAAGTAGACACCTAAAGCGAGGCCGAGACAACACGGTTGTAAATACAACTACATGGAATAAGTTGGTGAATGTCTCCGGTGTTATTTTTAGTGTGTTGAAATTAGCCCGTGTACATCTAGCCATAGGCCCTATGTCAACACAACTATGAGGTACCGGTATTGGGTTTCTACATGGTACAGTACTGGGGCAATTGCATAACATTATTATACAAAGATTGCCAAAATAGGCCTGTAGGCTATCACCAGATAAAAAGTACACTGACTCTGAGTAGGCATATATAGTTGTGAGAGTACACATGGGTACTGGAAATTATGGATTATTCCCACTTCACTTTTTACCCATTTTTTGGCTTCGATCACTATTCACTTTTTATAAGGGAAAAATCATATCAATATAGATTAAAATAGATATAATTTCTTAGGTTCGTTTTTTCCACTATTTATAAACTGTAATCCTTGATGTTCGGAACCCAAGAACAGGCGATTCGCCGTTCGTTCGATTCGTTTTTTAACCCATATGCACCCTCAGTTGTAATACTGCACAAAACAGCCAGGCCCAAATAGCAATGTGGGATGAGAAACTTCTAGTTTTTACATGTCAAGATCCCCCTCTCGTCCTCAACATGTACCTTCTCCATCAAAACGTGACTGAAGTAATGTTATTTTCTTCACCATTTCACCTGTTTTGACCACGTGTATGTCTGACGTTGTGGTTACCAATGTCAAGGATATATCTGCTAGGTCTCTATTGGTCAGATAGAAATTAGGTCAAAACTCATAAATATTTATAAAATAACACATTCTGCAGTGTAATCAACCACGCACTACGTTCGCGGGAGGCGGGGTATGTGGCGGCGGGGCGTGATATCATGAATCTGGTAATAATTAAACTGAGGAGGTAGTGCCCCAGCAATGATACCTTGGAGATAGGTTAGTGTAATGCTAGCCATCGTCTAAGTACACTAAATAGTTAGACTTATTCTGACCATTTGCAGCCAACAAAATACTTCAAAATAGAACAGCCATTCGAGCCAGTCAGAAAGTTTGATATTATATTTAAAATCTTTCTAAACATAACTCCAAATAAAAAATTATACGTAATCGCTGGGAAATATTAACTTCATTGTTATAATTATAATAATAGATGGCTATGTAAATCACAATGCAGATATAGGTGTAGGCTACTACTAGTAGTGTAGTAGATGTGGTTAATGCACAGAATTGCATCGCTCAGCTATACATGACCTTAGTCCTAGGATGCATTATTAGATATAATAAATTATTATTGATGTAATTTCTGATTAAATATCATATATTGGACTGTAGTAAGTGTAGTTCATAACACAATATTGCTGGCTCAGACGTGATCTTGATCGTCGTATGCTGCTTGTATCTCATTGGCATCATTCTAATCTTTGCTCTTAGATGAGGTCTTCTTGAATAAATATAACAAAATGAATATAACGGTGCCTTATCATCTGCTGCAATATTTCGTCACAGCGACAATGTTGCGATGTCAAACCAGACATTTCAACATCTCTTCTCATGTCATCTTCGTGAAGTTCATCTAGAAAGAGTCATGGAAATATTAACCCTTACAATGCTGAATTATTTTCGTATAAACCATGGAGACCAAAGGGCTTTTTTCATTTGAAATCATCATAAATGTCCGAGTTAGCTCTTTCCGCTTCATTTGAATACTTATGTTATGGGTCTACGACCTTTATAAATATTTTAATTCTTTCAAAGCAGAGATCGTCTTCAGACGTCAGAATCTGACGTCTACAGACGTCAGAATCTGACGTCTACAGACGTCAGATTCTGACGTCTAAATACGATCCCCATTCTGAAAGGGTTAAATAAAACAAACATTATTCTCCATACATAATACACATGATACAGCTATGATAACAGAAAAAACACGTCATCTTTCCGTCGAATTAAAATTGTTTCATAGTATCGCATGATTTTCAACAACAAGCATAAAAATACCCATCAATTGATGGCAGGACCCCTCAACCGTAGGCTCTGTCCATTAATATCAAGAAATAATGAAACAAAATGACCCCCACTACCACCATGTCAATTTTTTTTTCAAATTGCTGCGGCAGCCATTTTGTTATTAATGGATTCATCCCAAAAGTTAAACAGATCATAAGAAATACCAAGTGAACAACCATGCCAAATTAGAATGCAATCCAGGCAACGGTTCATAAGTTATTGTGCCCACAAGCTTTTAAGGCGACCATCTTTTTTTAAATGGCTGCGGCAGCCATTTTGTTTTTAATTGATTCAACCCAAAAGTTAAAGAGATCATCAGAAATACCTAGTGAAAAACCATGCCAAATTTGAATCCAATCCAACCAACGGTTTATAAGTTATGGTACCCACAAGTTTTTAAGGCGGCAATCTTGAAAAATGGCCGCTAGTGGCTTGGTGCCAACAAAAAATATATGGGATGAATTGCCCAGGCACATAGGTCATGTTTGTAAAAAATAAAC
Organism: Flabesymbios commensalis; assembly: GCA_964017125.1. Classification (NCBI taxonomy): domain Eukaryota; kingdom Metazoa; phylum Annelida; class Polychaeta; order Terebellida; family Flabelligeridae; genus Flabesymbios; species Flabesymbios commensalis. The sequence continues at coordinate 2,033,972 of OZ024904.1, read as the reverse complement.
AAATTCATCAGTAGCTTTTTAGTAAGAGCTGAATTTCTGACCACCCGACCGACCGACCGCCCGCCGCTTCTAGTGATCACAATACCCCAAAACCCTAATGGCTGAGGTAAAAACGCATAAAACTCTGAAAATGATAGAGCCACAGAAAAGAGGGAATATCTTACAGGTATATTGCCATGGAACCAAAATTATATGAGCCCCTCGTACCTAAAACGTATAACACACCAGCATAATTTCGCTTCGCGTTGGTATCAAACACACTAATTAATCATTATCAAAACATACCAGCGCGACGACGTACGCGAGCGCGATAGGCAACGCGATAATTTGTATTATTGTATAGCAGGGGACATATTTTAAAAAGAGAATCTTTGCTAATATCATGTATATACCCTGCATTATTATGTTATAATCAATAAATAAATACATTCACATACTGTGATATTACTTTAAGTACATTACAAGATGGCTTGCTCTAGGAGTATCCACAATATTCAATCTATCAGAAATTAGACATAATGGTGATATCTGACATGGCTTAACTCTTATAGTGTGGGGATCGACTTTAGTCGTCAGAATCTGACGTCTGTAGACGTCATATTCTGACGTCTAAAGTCGATCCCCACACTATAAGAGTAAAAATATTTCTAATGATCGTAGACCCATAACATAGGTATTCAAATGAATCAGAAAGAGATAACTAAGACATTTATGATGATTTCAAATTGAACAAAGACCCTTTAGTCTCCATAGTTTATACAAAAATGACAAAAATATTTCAGCGTTTTAAGGGTTAAAGGTCGACAATAAGATAAGGGTAAGATAAGATAAGATAAGATAAGATAAGATAAGATAAGATAAGATAAGATAAGATAAGATAAGATAAGATAAGATAAGATAAGATAAGATAAGATAAGATAAGATAAGATAAGATAAGATAAGATAAGTTTCAAGTGTTAAGATAAGATAAGATAAGATAAGATACTTTTTTTTTTATCAGTTTATTTACAGAAAACATTAGCCAGAGGCTAGTCAGCCGATCATTATCAACAATATGACAAACTGCCTTTACATATCAGAATATAGTAGGCTATATTCTGTGTTCTCAGTTGTAACAAATTGCTGTCCGTTCAGCTTTTCATACGGTGCTTCTTCCAGTGAAAAGTTTTCGTAAACAGCGGCTGAAATTAAGAATGCACATTCAACGTGTGAGATAAAGCTGTACAATTAAAACAGGAACAAAATGATACACCTCATATGTTCACATATTGGCATTGCCTTCTAATTTGTTCAAGTAGTAATCAATTATCTGTTTTATAAATCGCATAATTTTATCGCAATATCCAGTGTTTTACTATGACACTGCCATTTAACATGATTTTAATTCTGTATGTGATACCATGTAAATTGGCGTGTAATTTTAGAAAATAAACCATCTTGTATATACATGAACATAAATTCTATCATTTTTATGACAAATAAGTCTGAAATGACTTTTCGTTATGTCAATAAAATATCTGTCTGTCTGTCTGTTGTTTTCGGGCATACTTTTAGTCATACACATTGAAAAAAAAGATCAAATATTTTTATTACATGTAACAACGTTTATCGTTCATATTACTTTCACTACATTCATAGTACATGTAACAACGTTTATATTACATAGAACAACGTTCTAAATCCTAAATCTTAAATGTAACAACGTTCAAATTACATGTATCAATTAGCGTTCACATTACACGTAATATTGTCCATATTACAAGTATACCTACATGTTTGAAACTGTTTATCTTCGATCATTTCCTGCTCATTCAGCATTTCATATGGTGATTCTTCTGGTGAAAGCACTTCTACTCCAGCGCCTGAAATGATACACCAACTTATTCAATATGAGGGAAAGTGTTCTCATCGTTGTTTTTATTTCGCATTAGTTTAATTTTTTAAACAGATTTATTGGACTGTCGCTTTGTAGGTCTACCTATAGTAATTCGATGACAATATTGGAGGCTGATAGCTACAACCACAGTCAAACAATTTGTACCCTTTGATGATGTCTCTACCACGCTTTAATGTTGGTATATCTTTAACCCTTTTAGCTGGATCGACCTTAAATCTCGGGGGATCGACTTTAAAGCTGACGTCTCTAGACGTCAGACGTGAGATTCTGACGTCTGAAGTCGATCTCCGCGTTAAAAAGAGAAATATCACTGACGGCCGTACACCAATAACAAAGGTATAATTTGTAAAAAAACATTGCAACCAAAGGGTTTTTCCGCTTCAAATCATCATAAATGTCTTATTTATCTCTTTCCGATTCATTTGAATACCTATGTTATGGATCTACGACCATTAGAAATATTTTTACTCTTACAGTGCGGGGATCGACTTTAGACGTCAGAATCTGACGTCTGAGGGTTAAGAATCTGACGTCTGAGGGTTAAATCTCGGGGATCATGAATTTATAACTTATAGAAAAAAATGAAATCTCGGTGGAATGACACATAAGTGTTATATAGGAATCGAAAATTGACTGCAACAAGTTGATCTATTGCCTCAACTGGCGCCAAATCCAACCCAGATCAGTCTGGTTCCCAGCAAATAGGATAGTGAGGGTATGCCCACTTGACACTGAATGCAAATTAGTTCTGTATCCCGAGCTAAAGCCATAATTTAACCCTTAAAGCGCTGAAATGGAGATCAAAGGGTTTTTTCAATTTTTTATGGGTCTACGGACATTAGAAATATTTTCACACTTACAGCGCGGGGATCGACTTTAGATGTCAGAATCTGACGTCTACAGACGTCAGATTCTGACATGGGATCGACTTTAGCTGTCAGAAACTGACGTCCACAGACGTCAGATTCTGACGTCCAAAGTCGATCCCCACGCTGAAAAAGGTTAAAGATATACGCATGCATGAATTAAAAACATCATACATACCAGCAGCCATGTTGTAATAGGTATGAGCCGAGCCTTGGTTGTTTGCAGGAGATAAAGGTGTTTCATAAATTCGTCCTCCTCTTTTTTCAACGACGTCTGTGGATGAAAAAAGTAAACACACATAGCCTACACGGTTTTATGACTTATTTTAAGAAAATAACTATTGATCAATATGAGTCATCGTGCAGAATAAACAATTGTTACGTTTGTCATAATAGCTAGTGATTAGATAAATAAATCTTTTTAATGATGCATCGAATATATGTATATAGGAACAAGTTATATTGTCTATGTTTCGAAACTAATTCAATACAAATATATAATATAATTGTATGCACTGTATAAATGTCGACTGTCATAACTTTTATATTGCTCTGCAATTAATAATTTTTGTTTTTCATACATGTATGTATTATTATATAGAAGAATAAATTCGCGTCGATTTATATTTATATGAACAATTTCATTATGATTATCATATTGTATGCCATATTATGTAAGCATAATAATACTGTATATTTATTTATAACCATTTGTTCATTGTACTCATAAATGATTTAATCTTATTATTCTTTTGTATGAATGATTATACTAAACATGTTAAATATAGTGATGTATTCCCAGCAAACACCGGACGCTGGGCCGGTGTTGATTTAGCGTTGGCACAGAGTAGGAGACGGTAGGCCGGCATTGGATCAACAGTGGTTCGGTGTCTCGTGTTTGCTGGGAAACCGCTATGTGTTTCCCCCCTATAAAATATATATGAATCTGATGACTTTAACCCATGGAACCACTTTTCTCGAACATGTTAGTCTCAAATATGTCACTCGTTTTTATTGTATTTCTATAATATATATTCAGCCTCATCTCATCATCTGTACATCATTCATTTCTCATCTACAGTTTGCACTGCTTTTAATAAATAACAAAGTCACTTCCCTGACCGTCCCGTTCAATAAGTGACGTTACGCAACTTTCTTACTCACATTACCGGCCGATATGTATATTTTGTATATAATGTAATTCATTGTTTATCATTGTTGTAGGGTGGCTCCTTTGATAGCGACATGTGCTTATGTCTTAAAAGGAGTCTCCCTCACCATATTGTATTATATATTGGTGGAATAAAGCTATTTGTCTGTCTGACTGTCTGACAAAACACTACGGTTTGATAAGCTTTATAATTAGAAACATTGCCAGAGAAGCCATGGCCTTGAGTTTTCAATATAAAATTTAAAATACACCGCAATCAATATTTTTTGTTTAGCCTATTGCTACAATACAGGTTTAATTAAAGGACTTCAAACCTAGGCTTGCCCATATCTATAAACTCACAAAAAAGTGTGGCACACCACGAGAAAGAGGCTATAGGCCTAGGCTATGTAAGCAACACAGCCAGCGGAAAGATGGGTAACGTGATCTCGCAATGACCAGAATATAGATCTCCACGTGTGTCTCCTGACCAGCTGACAGGCTTATTATCAGGTAAGCGCAAAGACTGTAGGTATTTTAGACAGCAAAATGTTGTTGTCCCCTAGCTTACTTATGGAGATCACTAACACAGTAGACAAAACAAATAACATCTCGGTGTTGTGATAGACAAAGACATGCATATTTGTAATGAATTGGGTCATTTAACAGGTGTTAGTCGGTGCTATTTCAACATGTTCAATTTGTTTTAAAAGATTCAAGCTTTGCTAAAATGGCATAGGTTGAAAATATGTTTAAAAATATCTCATTTGGTGAGATGTATTTACAATGAGATATTTCAAGTCACTGTATCACATTGAGAGGGACGTGGCACGATGTATGGCTAGAGCGTGGCGCTTTGCAAATCGCCGCTGCCTGTCGTGCACCCCGCTTGGTGCATGTTTTCAGAGAAATACCATATGTCTCACCTCTCAACGTTGGGACATTGTTTTTATGTTTGTGCCTTTAAGCAAGTGCTTCACGTGCTTCACTTCACTCAAGTGTATATGAGTACCTGGTAGGACAGATAAGGCAATGTGACTGCCTGACTGACTGACTGACTGACTGACTGACTGACTGACTGACTGACTGACTGACTGACTGACTGACTGACATTATACATCACTTTGATGATAAACACATACCATCAGCCACGTTGTGGTAAGTGTGAGTTGTGTCCTGGTTGTTTGTATCAGGACTAACGTCTTTTTGATCACGTCTTTCGCTCCTTTGTTCACGACGTCTGTTTAACAGTACAAGAAAAAATAAAATAAAATTGCACATGTATTTGAAAAAATAGAAAAAAATTGTAATGACATTGAAATTAGTTTTGAAGGTAGGCCTATCATATACGTTCAGCATCATATTTTTTTATTGAAAACCTGTATTTATTGTTTCAACCCCAAGCAAAAATATATTTAAAAAATGAACAAATCATGAGGAAAGAACAAATCATGCCAGATGGATAGTTAAATCATAACCATTACAGCGCTGAAATAGTTTTTGTAGGCCTATGTACTATGGCGACTAAAGGGTTTTTATATTTGAAATCCTCATAAATGTCTTTCCGGCTCATTGAATACCTATATGGGTATGATGCCATTATACATTTTTTTTATTTCAGTGCGGGGATCAACTTTTAGACTGCTGATTCTGACGTCTAAACACGAAAATCGGGAGAAAGGTAGTTAGAAATGAAATGAATCGGGCTTGAAGCCACCTTTGTGCACATATAGGCTAAACTGGGCCAGGAGAGCCTCCTGAGGATGGTGAGATGAATGAGATGACACTGCCCTCCACCAACAGGATTCGAAATTCGAACCCTGGCGGTCTGAGGCCGAGCACGCTACCTCTCGAAAGGTAATTATAAGGATCTCGCCCTCCACTATGTTCCGGGCTAGAACGCAGCAAGTATCCGAAACGTTTGCCTGGCGAGCCCGGCCAATTTCATTTATGGCCGAGTATTGGCCAAGGTTCTCAGTCACGTGACCATCATGCCTGTGCTATTGAGGCCTGTGAATAATTTTCTGGGTCAAGTCATAGGAAATGCATCAGAGGGGAAATACAATACAGTGAACAACTCTTCATCCGGGGAAGTGACCTTTCAAAAATGTCTGAATTCGGGGATTACCCTATTTTCATCTAAAAATAGCAACAAGTCACAAACATTCGCCACTGGGGCATACCAGAGGCTACATGAAGCTAGGCCACGCCGCGTAGTGTGGCTCTGGGAACCAGAGTACTGAAACGTATACTCACATCATCACAAATGGTTGAATTGGCCGAAATATTTTTCGGGGGGTGTTTTAAAAATGCTCTCATATGATAAATAACTGATGGAATGTTTCAAAATCAGCTGAGTGGATGCATAAATGGTCACTAAAATGGGTAAACCCAATTAAAATGCATTGTGGGCGTTAATAGGGGTTAAATTGATCTTACCTGTAACACGTTGTGGAGGGTGGCGTTTGCTTACTAACAGTTAGACAAAGGCTGTTAGCATGCCGAAACATGCGAAATTAACGTCGATACACTGGTCTCTACCTTAACTCGACAAGGCCGCCATTATTGTGATCGCCTAGTCAGATTGAGAAGGGAGAAACAATGCTGCTTCTCTGAAACCCCCCACACGGGAACAGCGGGGTTCGAAACCGGGACGCATGCATGACTGGTGAGTCTAAATATACATCTTGTACAAAGATAGGCCAACTGTGCAACACCCTCTTCCCAGCAAACAAGAGACATTCACCCAATGCTGGGTAACTGTTGGCCCGCCGTCTTCGACGCTGGCCCAACATTTAACCAGCATTGGGTGAACGTCTCGTGTATGCTGGGAAGAGGGTGTTGCACAGTAGGCCTATCTTTGTACAAGATGTATATTTAGACTTATAATAATGTTAATACTGGCCGGAATTTGTATGTGATGTCATTTATTAATCCTCCACCCAGCCTAGAAAGAGTGTACATTTCCAATTTTTATTTTTTTTGCGAATATCTTGTGGACTAAAATATTTGATGACAATCCACACTACAAGTTATTGTAACATATACTGATATACTTCAGTTATTTTTATATACTGAAATTATTTCACCCCGACTTTAAACAAGTTCTTACCTTTTAAATATAATGACGAACACAACAACACATATCATGATAATGATGACAATGACTCCCCCCACGGCTCCTCCAATCACAGCCCCTGAAGATGTCCCGGTAGGGGCCGCCATAACTGTAACGTTGTAAACACTTTGAGGAATAAGTTCACTTAATTGTTTCATTCAAAACTGTAAAATTGTTAGCTGAATGTATATAAGACAAGCCTTTTTATCGATTTAGTCATCGACAGTACATTATGGAATAGCGTTATGAAAAGAGATGAAATTGCTAACGCAATGTGTAGTTTACCTTTAAGTAAATAAAGACACAACGTTCTTTCTACTTTTGTGATCTACATTATATTATAGAATTATGTAGTGTTTAACGACCAAGAACACATGTGTATTTTATATGTATTATAGTTTTATACATAGAGCATTATGACATACTGACCCATGCAAGCTCCATCTGTTTTCTCATAGCCTTCTTCACATGAGCAGATGAATCCACCTTGTGTGTTATTACAGAACTGATCACAATCATGATCACCAGAAGCACATTCATCTACATCCTGACATCTGTTACCATCATAATTAAAGCCACTGGAGCAGATACAGTGATAGTCACCAGCGTCATTAACACAAACCATGTGTGGCTCATCACACGTGTGATCATCGTCAGAGACACACTTAATATAATCCACGCAGTGCTTGCCGTCTGGTCCAAGTCTGTAAGGATCGTTACAAGAACACAAGAAAGAGCCGATGGTGTTCAGACAAACCTGTTCACAGTCATGACCGCTGTTGGTACACTCATCAATGTCCTCGCATTCAACCTGATTAATTTCTTTGTACCCTGGTCTACACCAACATTGATAAGATCCTTCAGTATCTCTACATTCCTGATCACATACATCACTCTCATCCTCACACTCATCAATGTTCTGACAGTTGTGAGTGTCTCCATCTTCCAGTTTATAACCCACAGGACACTCACATTGGTAAATGCCATCAGACAGTGGATTACAGGTGTGAGAACATGGAGCGTCGATACAGGAATCCTTAACTGAAACACAAGACAGAGTCTTATCACATCGATAGGCGCCTCGTGACATCGTTAAAGCACGGGCATAATTTAGCCAAGAGTATGTTCACCATGTTCACTTGATTCTATTACAAGAATAACCAGGATAACTTACATCTTATCTGTTAAAATTAATTGTGTTTCATCGTCTGAAACAAACTGTTTCCTTAATTACCAAAATGGATAAATTTAAATCGTAGATGAAATCGTCACTTTTCGCTTCAAGATAACCATTTTAAATTAATTTTAAATTGGGTTGAGTACGTGCTGTTTCCACTCACGACATGTTTTTTCATCATTTTTAAGGATATACGGAATACAGAATATGGCGTTTGCTCATCGTGGTCGGCTCTATCACTGAAGTTAAGCAACGTCGCGCCCGTCATAATTGGATGGGTGACCGCCTGGTGACTGCCAGGTGCTGTATACACTCGTGGGGCTCAGAGAAACCACGTAAATCAGATGGCTCGTCTGACAGAGCTAGAGTTGGACGTAAAGGAACCTCAATGTACGTAGGCGCAGTTTCCATCCAGCGAGACCCCAGAAAATCCACAATGTCTGAGTACTTGGCACATAAGGCGAATTTGCTTGGAATAAAATCAGCTTGATGCGCCTCAACGGCAGCTCAGCTGTATATCTCCCAGGAGACTGAGTTGGAATTTGAATGATAACAGGCCTTGCTAAGTTACTCTCGATGTTCAGCGCTCTGAACAGCCTCCGGCTGGATACATACGCTATATAAGATTTCATTCATTCATTCATTCATTCATTCATTCATTCATTCACTCATTCATATATCCTTCCCTGCAGACACAAACAAAAGACTCATCATCTCCTGCCAGGCATTGCATCCATGGTAGTGCAAGAGCATTAGGGTTGAACCTGGAATAAAATGGCAGAAAGCTGATTTTTTCAGGAATGATACATGGACATCTCCCCAGACGAATTCCGAGGATGCCCCAAAAACCCCCCTTGTGCATTTTTTTTTAATTCAAGATGGCCGCCACCATGTAACGCCATTTTCGAAAAAACAGGGGTATGCCATAATTCCTCACTTTTGCAGTTAGAAAAAAATATTCAGGTGTCTCTACTTATGTTTGAGGACAAAGAGAGTTCATCCAGATCATCAGAAATGATATCAGTACTTTTCTCAATACCAAAAATCCAAGATGGCCGCCATATTGATTTACTGAATATGTTGAGCGATCTCTTAAAAAACGAAAATATGAGGTAACTATCTCGTTGTTGAGCTTAAAATATATTTCTTGTCTAAACCCATGGAGTCTAGCACTTATTTAGATCACCAATATTTTATTATACTAAATTTATCAACATAAATCCCACATAGTTCAATGTATAACGTCATTTTTACTTCCAAAAAAACAGGAGTGTACCCCAATTCCTCACTTCTGCAGGTTAAAAATATTTTGGTGCCTCTACATATGTCTTGAGGCACAAAAAGCTCATCAACAGGATCAGAAATGATATCATTCCTTTTCTTATCTCCACAAATCCAAGATGGCGACCATTATGTGAAGCTTCCCCCCTCAGAAAATCACTCACATGCCATAGTCATCATGTCGTTGAATTTTTTTTTCAGAGCCATGGAATCTAGAATATATTTCCATCACCAATTTTTTTCATAGAATGTGCTTATCAACACAAAATCCAACATGGCTGCCATATTGGTTAGCTCTTTTAGCGCAGGTGCCACAATTAAGCGATGTCCAACTGCTTTTTCATATGGGAATATAGATATAGATTTATCAAATTTACAAAATATCATATGTCTGAAATCATTGATTAAAAATTCTAACATGTCTCATTTTTTAAATATAAGGGTATTTTTCATTCATTTGAAGCTTGAAATAGCGTAAGAAATTCCAGTTTCAAACCCAGTGACCAGGTGACTAATTCCAATGTAGGTATTTTATGTAGCAGGCCTATATAAAATGTTTTTCGATTTTGGTTAAGTATTAGTTGTGATCATTCTAGGATATGAATATTAGCTAATTGTGTGTGAATGTACATAATAACAGAGCTAAGTACAATATTACACCAGATTGAACACGCGTCTTGCGAGACTGTTGGTTATTTACATGTACTACTAAATAAGAAAATGTTTTAAATCACATAATTTTACTGGCAGAGTTTGGCCATCTATAGGCCTACGTAATTTGGTCAATTTCCTGAAAATGGTAATGAATACCTTGGATTATAGATTATAATATTCAGATATTTTATTTGAATGTTAGTGTATTACGTGATAAATATATGACATTGTATGATACTGCAATGTGATATTACATTGAAATGTCAGAATATGACAGCAAATTAGAAGATGTGACAGTTTAACGTCAGGATATGATAGTTTTATGTCAGGATATATGAATATGATATCAGGATATGACACTTTAATATAATGATATGTAATATAATGCCCAAACATTGATGTTTAATATAGCAAAATCACGTTATGATGGCTCAATACAGCTTTATAAAGTATATAGTGGCTAAACATCACGTTGCTGTATTAAAATGAAAAGATATGGCATCATATTACCACGAAATGCATTACAATTTCGTGATATATCATTTTAACATCACTATGACATTTTAATGTTAGGATATGACATTTGAATATTAGGATACTTTATACATTGATGAAATGACTCATTGAGGTCACAATATAGCATTGTAATGTGATGATGTGTCATTATAATGACAAACATGCTATTTAATATCGAATATTGTATAATAGACTTGTCGGATTATGACATTAAAATAGGAAAAACATAAAAAACAGTTCGAAGTCAGGATCTGGCATTTATGCCAGGATATTAGATGTCATGTACATGTAACGTGTGATGTGCAAGTCCTTATCTTGTAATTGATTTTTGCTAGAAAGCCTCCCTTCAACGTCACCTACTGCCCCAGCCAACACGGGGCATTAATCCAATTCTGTTTATTTTTTGGGCCAGCGTCGAAGACGGTCAGCCAATATTAAAACAGCATTGAATGATACATTATGATACAGAGCATATTTTGCTGTACAGGAGGGTGTGAAATCTACAGTCTGGGAACCAAGGCAAACTGAAAGAGCAGTCGCTTCAGAAAGAGTTCTAAAAAGAGTGAGTTGCGGGTGCAGAGTGGCTTGTTCAAAGGGGGGGGGGTCTCACAAATCTAGACTATATTGTACAACGATGTGCTCTTTTTGTATTGGCCAAACTCGAGAAACTGTGACAGTTCGGATGATTGAAACGCGATGATTTCGTTATTTACCGAGGATTAATTTGTTAACTTGACAAATCTCAATCTACATTTCTAGTGGGAAAGTAGTTCGAAAACACTCCAAAGCGTCACCCACCATGGTAGAATTAACTATAACTACCATGTGGGATTCATGTCGATAAACTCAATATAATAAAATATGGTCATCTAAATAAGTTCTAGACTCCATGGGTTTGGCTAAAAATACATTTTAGTCTCAACAACGAGATAGTTATCGCATATTTTCTTTTTTTTTTGAGAGATCGCTTAACACAATATTATGGCGGCCATCTTGAATTTGTGGTATTAAGAAAAGTACTGATATGATTTCTGATCATCTGGATAACCTCCTTGTACTTTAAAACATAGGTGGAGACACCAAAATCATTGTTTTAACTTCAAAAGTGAGGGATTGGGGCATACCTCTTTTTTAAAAAAAATGGCGTTACCTGGTGTTATTTTGAATTAACCACTATGTGGGATTTATGTTAATAAATTCAATATAATAAAATAATGGTGATCTAAATAAGTGCTAGATTCCATGGGTTTGGCCAAAAAATACATTTTAGGTTCAACAACGAGATAGATATCCTATATTTTTGTGTTTTTTTAAGAGGTCGCTTAACATAATCAGAACAATATGGTGGCCATCTTGGATTTTTGGTATTGAGAAAAGTGCTGATATCATTTCTGATCATCTGGATCAACTCTTTGTGCCTTAAAACATAAGTAGAGACACCAAAATATTTCTTTTCTAACTACAAAGGTGAGGAATTAGGGTATACCCCTGTTTTTCGAAAATGGCGTTACATGGTGGCGGCCATCTTGAATTAAAAAAAATGCACAAGATGGATTTTTGGGGCCTCCTCGGAATTCGCCTGTGGAGATGTCCAGGTATCATTCCTGAAAAAATCAGCTTTCTGCAATTTTATTCCAGGTTCCTGTGTTTTTTTCACTAATGCTCTTGCACTAATGAAGCTATTACAATACGTTGACCCAATGTTGATTTACTGTTGGGCCATCGTCTGCGACGCTGGCCCAACAATAAACCAACATTCACATCCTCCATCTGTGTCAAACACATAATTATTAACCCTTTAAGCGCTAAAAACGTTACCCTTATAGCGCGGGGATCGACTTTAGTCGACAGAATCTGACGTCTAAAGGCGATCTCCGAACTGTGAAAATCAATACATTTCTAATGGCCGTAGACCCACAACATAGGTAATTAAATGAATCAGAAAGAGCTAACTGAGAAATTTATGGTGATTTCAAATAGAAAAAAACCCTTTGATTGCGATGTTTTTTACAAATTAATTTAAATGGTTTTTAAATGGTTAAACCCGTTTTATTAGTCGATCAAATCTCTGTTATTGGGAATTAAATGTGCTTTTAAACAATAATTGCTAATGTTTGGTTTCAAATTGAACAAATATGAGTAATTTTCACTCATTTGAAGTAGTTGGTCGCGGTCGCAAGACACAACTTCAAGTGGGTGAGAAGTTAACCCTTAAAGTGCAGGGATCGACTTTAGACTACATTATATTATAGAATCATGTAGTGTTTAACGACCAGGAACACATGTGTATTTTATATTCTTAATCTTCGTGGAGCAGCCCAGATATAAAACTCTACCCTCTAAACAGATTACTTTAGTATTTCAGACAATCCAAATCCTACCCGGATTAACTGATTTCCAGCCATCTGTTATTGCTACTTAATAGGCCTACTGAGTTTTATACATAGAGCATTATGGCATACTGACCCGTACATGCTCCGTCTGTTCTTTCATAGCCTTCTTCACATGAGCAGATGAATCCACCTTGTGTATTATTACACACCTGATCACAATCATGATCACCAGAAGCACATTCATCTACATCCTGACATCTGTTACCATCATAATTAAAGCCACTGGAGCAGATACAGTGATAGTCACCAGCGTCATTAACACAAACCATGTGTGGCTCATCACATGTGTGATCATTGTCTGAGAGACACTCATTGAAATCCACGCAGTGTTTGCCGTCTGGTCCAAGTCTGTAAGTATCGTTACAAGAGCACAAGAAAGAGCCGATGGTGTTTAGACAAACCTGTGCACAGTCATGACTGCTGTTGGTACACTCATCAATGTCCTCGCATTCAACCTGATTGGTTTCTTTGTACCCTGGTCTACACCAACATTGATAAGATCCTTGAGTATCTCTACATTCCTGATCACATACATCACTCTCATCCTCACACTCATCAATGTTCTGACAGTTGTGAGTGTCTCCATCTTCCAGTTTATAACCCACAGGACACTCACATTGGTAAATGCCATCAGACAGTGGATTAGGCCTACAGGTGTGAGAACATGGAGCGTCGATACAGGAATCCTCAACTGAAACACAAGATAGACGTCTCATAGTATCATCACATGGGTAAAGCACTGGCATAATTTAGCCAAGAGTATGTTCACTTGATTCTATTACATCATGAATTACATCTTGAATAACCATGATAACATACATCTTATCTGTTAAAAGAAATTGTGTTTCATCGTCTGAATCAACCTGTTACCTTAAAATACCAAAATGAATAAGTTTAAAGCGTAGATAAAATAATCACTTTTCGGTTCAAGCTAACCATTTTAAATTAATTTTAAATTGGGTTGAGTTGTTTTGTTTCCACTCACGACATGTTTTTCCATCATTTTTAAGGATATATCCTTCTCTGCAGACACAATCAAACGACTCCTCATCTCCTGCAGAGCATTCATGGTCGCATCCACAATCTGTCAAAGACAACATAATTATTTACCCTTTAACGATCTATAATCCCTTTAATCCGTACAGTGCGGGGATCGATTTTAGTCGACAGAATCTGACGTCTGTAGACGTCAGATTCTGACGACTAAAGTCAATCCCCGCACTGTAAGAATCAACATATTTGTAATGGCCGTAGACCCATAACATAGACCTATTCAAATGAATCAGATAGAGCTAACTCAGACATTTATGGTGATTTCAAATTGAAAAAAACCCTTTGATTGCGATGTTTTTTACAAATTAATTTAAATGTTTTTTAAAATGGTTTAACCCGTGTTTTATTAGTCGATCAAATCTCTGTTATTGAGAATTAAATGTGCGTTTAAACAATAATTGCAAATGTTTGGTTTCAAATTGAACAAATATGAGTAATTTTCACTCATTTGAAGTTGTTGGTCGCGGTCGCGAGACACAACTTCAAGTGAGTGAGAAGTTAACCCTTAAAGTGCAGGGATCGAATTTAGACTACATTAAATTATAGAATCATGTAGTGTTTAACGACCAGGAACACATGTGTATTTTATATTCTTAATCTTCGTGGAGCAGCCCAGATATAAAACTCTACCCTCTAAACAGATTACTTTAGTATTTCAGACAATCCAAATCCTACCCGGATTAACTGATTTCCAGCCATCTGTTATTGCTACTTAATAGGCCTACTGAGTTTTATACATAGAGCATTATGACATACTGACCCGTACATGCTCCGTCTGTTCTTTCATAGCCTTCTTCACATGAGCAGATGAATCCACCTTGTGTATTATCACACACCTGATCACAATCATGATCACCAGAAGCACATTCATCTACATCCTGACATATGTTACCATCATAATTAAAGCCACTGGAGCAGATACAGTGATAGTCACCAGCGTCATTAACACAAACCATGTATGGCTCATCACACGTGTGATCATCGTCAGAGACACACTTAATATAATCCACGCAGTGCTTGCCGTCTGGTCCAAGTCTGTAAGTATCGTTACAAGAACACACGAAAGAGCCGATGGTGTTCAGACAAACCTGTTCACAGTCATGTCCGCTGTTGCTACACTCATCAAAATCCACACAGTGCTTGCCGTCTAGTCCAAGTCTGTAGGTATCGTTACAAGAACACACGAAAGAACCGATGGTGTTCTGACAAACCTGTTCACAGTCATGACCGCTGTTGGTACACTCATCAATGTCCTTACATTCAACCTGATTGATTTCTTTGTACCCTGGTCTACACCAACATTGATAAGATCCTTCAGTATCTCTACATTCCTGATCACATACATCACTCTCATCCTCACACTCATCAATGTTCTGACAGTTGTGAGTGTCTCCATCTTCCAGTTTATAACCCACAGGACACTCACATTGGTAAATGCCATCAGACAGTGGATTAGGCCTACAGGTGTGAGAACATGAAGCGTTGATACAGGAATCCTCAACTGAAACACAAGACAGACGTCTCATCACATGGGTAAAGCACTGGCATAATTTAGCCAAGAATATGTTCACTTGATTCTATTACATCATCTTGTTAAATCGGGGTTGATCCCACCCCCCCCCCTACCACACATTAAACAACACATGCAACATATTTCAGCATAACTGATAATTGTTTTTCATATGGTCAAATATTATAATTAGAGTCTACCGAACGTTGATTGATAAGCTGTCAAAATAATACTTTTCTCCCACAAGTTGTTTACTTCCAGAATAACACAAAATATTTTTAATTCAATTTTTTATCTTTTCAACATCTGGTAAATTAAAATTATAGAGAAATACACTCACCTACACCTGTTCTGCAACTATAGGCCACCCAGTGTATGGGCGGCGTAGGTGAGTGCAATTTCAAAACATCTGACCCCCACCCAACAGCAAATGGGGGACAGGCTTAGGGGAGTAGAATAGCCAAGTGGCACTCACCTACACCTATATTCTACTATTAGGCCTACAAATACAGAAATTGCGTATATGATTGTAGGCCTAATTTTATAATCACACCCACCTACCCCTGTTCTCCCACTATACCCTGTGATAGGGCCGGTGTAGATGAGTGCAATTTCAAAACACACTCGCCTACACCTATCCCGCACTCTACTGAGTGGCGAACAGTCTTAGTTGAGTGAAATAGCCAAGTGGCACTCACCTACACTATCTTCTACCATTATAAGTGTAGAACCGGTGTAGGTGAGTGTAATTTTATAATCTCACTAACCTACACCTGCTCTCTCACTATACCCAGTGGTAGGATCCGACTGGCGTAGATGAGTGCAATTTCAAAACCGCACTCACCTACACCTGCCTCCCCCCCCCCACCACCCTACTGAGTGGGGGACAGGCTTAGGTGCTATTAGGCCTATAAGACTTACTTGGCCATCCACGACAATAAACAATATGTGTGTATGTTTTCGCCCAGATGACTTCAGCTGGGTCCAGATCATGAGTCCACCATACCGGCCAGGTGAGTGTTATTGCAGGTTGCCACTCGTCATCGTTGAAGCTCAGTTTATTCCAGTTATCATGTTCTGTGTTGCTACATCTCCAATGTGTATCTGTGACAAACCCATTGGAAAGCTTGATGATAAATCCGTATTTACCACCTGTGTTTGTTGCGCGGACGGACAGTAAACGTGTGTTATCTGGTAATGTGGCTGTGGAGATTGAGAAAGGATAATTGATTGTCGTCAGGAAATCACCATCAGCATAAATATCAGCGATGTCTTCCGCTCGTCCACTTAGATTACCTGAAATCATACATACATTTAACCAAGCGAGTGTATTAGTTTTTATTCCGTTTTACCAGCCTATTAAATCACTGTTTTTGGAAAGATTTAAAACGTTCGGTCTCAGATTAACCCTTTGACCGCCAAATTATTCAATTTGAATTTTCACCCACTTGGAGTTGTGTTACGCTGACGCGATCCACAACTTCAAGTGAGTGAAAATTATTCAGATTTGACAAATGGAGGTCAACTTTTTTCAAATCTTGCCGTTCGATGTCGCATTTTATCTTTACCATATTTAAAATGTGGTACTTTATGTGCTAATTAAAAAATGAAAACTCGAATATATGCGGTACCGGCGGCTATAGTGTTAAACATGAGTTACTAATATGACAAAAAATATAAGTAATTTTAACCCAGCTCCCAGCAAACACAAAAATATTTTAATGATATTTACAAAACGTTAGACGTAATGGTTTTTAAATATTTAAACGTCGGGTCAACAGAATATTTTAAAATATTAATTACAAATATTATTCCAAAACATCATTTAAAAACGTTTTTAAAACATTTTTTCTAATATTCACATTTTATGTTTTAAAAATGCATTTTGAAAAAAGTTATTAAAACGTTTTAAATTTTTTTTATACTGAATGTTTAGTATAATATTTCTATTTAATGTTTTATAATATTCTGCTGACCCGACATTTTAATGTTGTAAAACATTTTCATATGACTTTTTTTAAACATGTTAAAAAATGTTGAAGTTGTGGGTTAGTTCATCGTACATGTAACAATATAATGTCATGCTGACACAATTTGATAGACAAATATTTTGTATACATACAATCGAGGTAAAACCACTGATCATTTGGAAATTTATATTTGCTGTAGTGCATCTAAATTTAGTCGCCAATTGGCCGCAAACTAAACCCTCCACCTTCCACGTTATTTATTCAGAATTTTCACCCAGTTGAAGTTGTGTCTCGCTACCGCAACCCACAACTTCAAGTGGGTGAAAATTATTCAGATTTTGCTGATTGATGTCACCATTTATCTTTAACATGTTTAAAAGCGAGTATTTAATGTGCTCATAAAAATGACAAAAACGAAGATACTCGGTATGGGTGAGTGGGGGAATATAAATCATGTGTGTGCATTTAAAACGAGCATTTAAATTTTAGTTAATCTACTGGAAGCGTTTCTGGTAAACACAACCCAGCAAACACGTCAATACATAGCGCTATGTCGGCCTCGCTACGCTCGTATAAGCCGTTGTAACACACGGCTAGTCGATACATTGCCCCAATGCTGGGCGAATGCTGGCCCGCCGTCTCCGACATCGGGCCACAATTCACCCAGCATTTAGTCAATGTATCGACGTGTTTGCTGAGCACGTTGAGCCAATGCTGGTTTGATGCGTCACGACTTGTAATGAGCTCAGCAGACATGATACGGGGGGGGGGGCGTGGCCATACATCTAGTACAAGAGGAATGAACCCATTTTTGGAGTTGAGTTGACACTTAAATTCCTAGAGATAAAGAATATATCACGGGAAAGGTTTAAGTCTCTAGTTTATGGTGGCGTATATCGTTTTTGCCGTACGTGGTCGATATTTTCTTCAAACGTACGTTTGTGACGTCATGTCGCTATGGCAATGACGTCATTTTATGAACCAAATTGGCCAGACAAACTACGAAATAGGGGTCATGTTTAATTCACTGTTCAGTATTAGTATGATGCCGTGTCGATTCTTAATGTGTCAGCACATAGGCCTACTACGCACACCTGGTAATAATTGTATATATTCATTATGTCGTAAATTCATATGTAATGATCTAAATAGCAGTGGTGTAAACAGAAGTGGGTTCTATTTTAATATGGCATCCAAAATTTCTAAGGGGTACGGTCGACGTCATGCCCCCATGAACAACTTGATCAGGTTGTTTTGCCAGTTAAAGTTATTATATGGTCGCGGGCACGAGATTTCACCTGTGTAGAATGTCATCTATACAATTTGAAGGCGGGGGTAATATTTATTAGTAAAAGTAAATCACATTAGAAATAGTTCATGTATTTGAATCTGCAAGAAATAATAACTGGCGTGTTTCTCTTCTGTGAAAAATGCATTTAATAATGATATTAAATATTCATCTGTTTATTCAGCTCATACGAAAATTTTATTTTATCATATCATTAAAAATAATCAAATTGAGTAAGACTTTCCTAGCACTCGCTGCACGATGATAATTGACTTTATTTTATCATTCTTCATGTCAGAATTTGTATGTAGGTATAATTTTATAGGCCTATGTTCACATCCTGGTTGGACCATTTTACGGATATCTGGTCCAACATTAAACCAACATTAAACCAACAATAAACCAGTATAGTTATGTTTGCTGGAAGAAGAAATAATAATATTAATAAGAAGAAAAAATAATGGGGTTATTTTTCTAGTGGTTGGCAGCCCTACAGATATTTTTGGCTACCTCTACAGTTAAAACTAATAATTATGTCATTATACCTGAAGATGACGCAAAACTAGATGACCAGGCGTCATGCTTGAGAGGTTAGAATTCGTGTTTGGCCGTATTCAACTGAACTGCCGTAACACCTGGTTCAGAAATACTTTTTATGTTATAAAATATACAGACAGATTTTATATTTTTTTCATTTTTATGTAATTTTGAAAATGTTTCATTCCGCTGCAAATAAATTAAATATTGAAATTAAATAGTCATCTATTTGTCATATTTGTTGAGCTCATACAGAGCTCATTGTTTAAAGTAGATCCCCGCACTGAAAGAGTAAAATATTTATAATGACTGTAGACCCATAACATAGGTAGGCGAAGTTGAAATGTTTTCCATAACACGTCAACTGACATTAATCAAATGTGCAGGTAGCTGTTAAAGACCAGAACGTTACACGTTACACGTTACATATTTAGCCCATTTATACAGTTTGCGATAAGTCGCAGTGGAGTAATGTTGGGGCAGCATCGCAAATGTGTTTCAATGTGAAATTATCGAACTTTATGGTTTCACCACACAAATTCATTCGCGCATAGTTCCTTTTTTTTTAAATTGTGGCTCTTTGCAGCAGCCTCGGTGGTACATATTACAGATATATCATTTTGCTACCAATTAGAATCGATTCTGTGATGATTTGCTGTAACAAAAGCAGCGAAATAAGCAAAGATATTGAAGGAGGAAGTCCTTGCGCTACCAGTAACTAGGCTCTTCTCAAAACCGCACTCATTTTTTTACTAGGTCGCTCAGGGGAGAGAGGGCAAGAGGTTATTATGGCCCAAATAAAAAATACGTCAGTTTCACATGCCTTTTCTATTGATTTATTTATTTATTCAAACATATTTATACAGGGTAAAAACATTATTAGCCTTTGGCTATTTTGCAT
Organism: Flabesymbios commensalis; assembly: GCA_964017125.1. NCBI lineage: Eukaryota > Metazoa > Annelida > Polychaeta > Terebellida > Flabelligeridae > Flabesymbios > Flabesymbios commensalis. The sequence goes on along the minus strand of OZ024904.1, from coordinate 2,013,661 downwards.
ATGTGCCCTGTTTTATGACAAGTATTCGCATAAAAAGTGAAAACACATATTTAAACAATAATTATCATATTATGTACAATAGTTACAATAACGAACATAGAAGGTACATTAAACATTTTAGATCATAATCCGATGATATATGCCTTTGCGTTAATTGAATAGGTTTACAAATGTATATACATGTACTTTTATAGCAAAGTGAAAAGAAAAGAAAACACAAATGCCCCCACACTAAAACTCCAACAAAAACCTACAAAAATTGGAGAAAGCGATAAGACATGTACAGTTATTGCAGCCCCAACTATGATTGAGTAATGGTTTGATTATTAGCCATATATAGTTTAAGGTTATATTTGAAAGCAGAAAATGTCTTCTTATTTCTTATTTCTGAAGGTAGACCCATTCACACTTAAAGATGATTTATATAAAGAATTATTACACCTGGGCTGCTCTAGATTATTACTTGCTGCATTACGTGTTGAAACAGTATGCTATTCAGAAACGGAGGAAAAAAGATCAGATAAGTAATAAGGAGCTAGATTATTTAGAGATTTATAAGTGAGACAACATGATAAAAAACAATATCTTTCTTCAACACTCTGCCACCCTAGACCTCTCACAATATCTAGACCACGAATGTTCCAGTCAAAGTTTTGTGCAAGAAGTTTTGTATTTTACATAAATATTTTTGTGCAGCAGAGCCCCAGACAGTGATACAATAATCAATAATACTCTGAAATATACCGTAGTAAACACAATTAATATCATCCGTTAGGAGAATTTGTTTCAACCTTCTTAAGATATAAAGTTGCGAAGACAATTTCTTACACAATCCATCTATATGGTTAGACCAGGATAATTTACTATCTATTTCTACACCAAGATATTTAGCAGACTTAACAAAGGGTAACTTAACACCATTTTTAAAAATACCTATGCTGTCTACTATATTTTTGTTAGATATAATTAGTACAGTACACTTGTTTATGTTTAAAGTTAACTTAGTTTGTCCAAACCATTCAATAGCTTCATTTACAGCATTCTGAAGTAGTTGCTGTATTTTTGTTCTAGATTTATCACTAACACCTATCATAGTATCATCAGCAAAAATATTACAGAAGGCATTAGATGAGGGAAAATCATTAATAAAAATAGTAAAAAGCAGAGGACCAAGTATAGATCCCTGTGGAACACTTTTGTCAATGAGTTTTGTATTAGACATTTTACCATTTATGGTAACAACTTGAGTTCGTTCATTGAGATAATTTGTAAACCATTATAATTCAGTGCCATTAAGGCCATATTTGCTTAATTTTTTTAAAAGTAATTTGTGATCAATTGTGTCAAAACATTTAGCAAGATCAAACATACAAATACCATTGATTTCATTTTCGTTAATATTGTCAAGCACATATTCAATCACATTATGCAAAGACGTCTGGGTTGAATGGAGTTTCATGAAAGCTGACTGGGAATGTGTAATGAAAGAGTGAGATTGTAAATATTCTCTCAATTGAGAGTCAACTGATTATTCAAATAATTTTGGAATATGCCCAATTACAAAAATTGGTCGAAAGTTGTTAGGGTCTTGTTTAGAGCCTTTGTTTTTGTAAACTAGAGTAACCCGAGCTTTCTTCCATTCATTTGGAATTTCTCCATTATAAAGTGACATATTAAATAAGATTGTTAGACTGCTACAGATAATCTCACTGCTAAGTTTGAGAATACAAGAATCATAGCCTGGAATATCAACATTGGTTTCAGATGGCAATTTGTTTATAAATGCTAGAACATCTTCTTCAAGAAGGCTTTTAAATTTAAAGTTATAAATACTCGAGTTATTTCTCCATATTAGTTCATCATTTTCACTAAATTTACTACACGCTTTATTTACAACGGACGCAAAGTCTTCATACCACGCATCAGGTGACAGATCTGATGTTATGGAGCTTTTTCTTTTTTTTCCCAGGGATTGGTTTACTGCTCTACAAACGTCACAGGAGTGATTGTTTTCTTATAATAGGATCGTTGCGAGTTTCGAATTGTTGAGATGACCAAATTTCCCAGTTTTTTATATTCATTCATTTTGTCAGAAGAGCTAATGCGGCCATGCCATGCGGTGAGTATAATCACGTTTATATATAAAGGCTAAAATTGCGTTGGTCATCCATGGATTTGACCTATTTTTGACTCTAATTTCTTTAATTTTGACATGTTTGCTAACCACTGTATTAAATGCATTTGACCAATCTCTCCAGGCATCAGATGTTGATTTAGCATCAATAACACCACTATATAGTCCAATATCCATTAAGTCGCGAATAAAATCATTTATATTTATTCCATTGTAATCTTTTTTTGTGAATAAGTTTTGGAGGAGAAGCTTGGCGCCTAAATTTCAGAGTTGTAAATATAAAGTAATGATCACTAAGAGTATATTTCAGTATCCCGTGATCCAAGTGGTTTTGAGGCATCGTGGTATATATATGATCAATGACTGACTGAGATGATTGTGTAACATGAGTAGGTTCTACTATCAATTGTTTGCAACAAAGGAGTGTTTCTATAAAATGTGCTTGATTTTCACATAAATTTTCGTCTAAGATGTAGTTAATGTTTAAGTCACCGAGGATAACAATTTCCTTATTCTTTGCTAAAACATTTTCAAAATTATTTAACATGCATTGGTAATAGTTCTCATCGTCCGCTTTGGGGTTATATACACATGATACATAAAAAGAAGGGGAAGATTTATTATCAATCCTAACCCAGACCACTTCAGTATTATTAAAATTGGTGAGATCTGGACAAAATGTATGAGGTAAAGTCTCCTTTATATATATTAAAACACTCCCACCATGACTCGGTCTATCCTTTCTATATACATTAAAATCAGGTATATTTACAAGTTCATTCGGTATTTTGTCCGATAACCATGTTTCAGATATAGCTAGAATGTCAAAACTATTCTGATGTATTAAAATCTTAATTTCATCTTCAATAAGCTTCGTATGTTCAAATGTCCAATTTTCACTCCTTTGTTTTGTTTTCGATTATATATTTTAGTCTTGGTGTTGCAGTGTTTCATTTTTATATTATTTGTGTCACTATTGTCTATTTTGTTATCATCCATGTAAGTTTTTTTACTAGAAGGATGTTTAACATTTGACGGCTTGAGGCCGATGTCCTGATTTCCTTTTTCCTCCTGTAGTTTTCAGTAGCATTCACATTTAAATTGCCAGCAGTGGTCACATTGACAGTTATTGGTGTCATGTCTAGTGTTTTTACGAGTGTTGGTGTCATATCCGTGTTGATCTTTTCTGGGATGATATGCGTCACTTCTTTGCTGGTGCCTCTGTCTTAGTATCTGGTGGTCTTCTCTGTTCTGGCTACTTCTGTGAAGGTAGAAATCATGTCTGTAATAGTGGTTTTGTCGTTCATCTTTCTGGGAATGTTTTAATCCATTGTATTCTCTCTCTGTCGGCCTGGTTTGGCTTACATCAGAGCGCCTGTAGTTACTGGCATATCTAGTCTGTCTTGGTCTACCTCTTGATCTGTACAGCGACACACATTTTTCAGTTGTTTTGAGCTTCATTTTTAGTGCTAATTTATTACTGGGTTGCCAGGTCAGATGTACTCTATCTCTCATCAATAGGGAGTCGTTTACCGTCTTGTCAGCCAGCTTGAAAAAATTGTTATTGTTGACAAATCTGCAGCTATGTGTGTCGCATAGATTTAAGGCTGTATCGGTCAGTTCAATTTTTCTTTAGACGTCTACAGTATCAAGTCGTGGGCAGATACTGGACATAGTCACTCTTCCCTGGCACATAGATTTTGCTTTCTTGATGAGTTTATCATAATTTTTGCTTATGTCCGGGATCAATCTGTCTGAGTAGCAGTCATTTCCTCCAACAACTACAGTGATGGTTTTAAGCTCAGAGTCCATTCTGCCGAGCTTCCCGCTATGTTTTATATTGAAAGAGAACACACTGATGATTAAAATAATATATAGGGTTATTTACATTTCTCCACTTTAAGTGCAAAACACACCAACGCGAACGTCAGCGCGATTAGGCACGTGACGAGTGACGCGACGACTGACGCGAAAATTACATGACTGTCCACACACCAACGCGACGACCAACGCGACATGTGAGGCGCGACAGCCGGCGGGCGGGGGCCCTAGGGTAGTGGTTAGCACCGCTGCCTTTCACGCTAGAGTTCGGGGTTCGGTTCCCGGTCTCGGCGGTTTGAAAGAAACAAAAATGTTTCTCCCCCATCCACGTGTAAAACTCAGTATTGTGGGGAGCCTACGTAACCGAGAGGTAGCGTGCTCGGTCTCAGACAGCCAGGGCTCGAATTTCGAATCCTGTGTCTGGAGGACAGTGTCATCTCATTCATCTCACCATCCTCAGGAGGTTCTCCTGGCCCAGTTTTGCCTATATGTGGACAAAGGTGGCCTAAAGCCCGATTCATTCCATTGCGACAACTGGCGTGACGAAAATGTAACAGTTTTGAAAATGGTCGCGATGCCTATCGCGCTCGCGTACGTCGTCGCGCTGGTACGTTTCGGCAATGATCAAATAATGTGTTTGAAAACTGACGCGACGTTATTTAAAGCTGACAATCACGTCACCAATTCCAGCTATATAGAAATGATTGTATGTATGTGTGATACAGTAAATGATGGGAAAATATCACATTATAAAATGATGTAGCAGGTAATTTATAAGATAAAGGTTAGATGTAATACAGTAAAATACTGTGACGTTTATCAGAATATTACCTGTTTCGTGACGCGAAAACACTACAAAACCAGGTATTATATGATTTTTTTGTGATTTTTATTTGTAAAGTTTTGAAATTCTCATTTCTTGATGGCGGCCAATTTGGCGGCCATTTTGAATTTATTAACCCGCAATTTTTTTAGGTTGAGACCAAAATTGTATTTAGTCTGTCAAAACCTTGCTCTGTGCTAAATTTGAAACTTGTATCAATCTGGGATACATAAATTGAAAATGACTAAGGGAAGGGCGGGCAAAGGGGGCCACTTAACGTTTCAATGGTATTTAAGAAGAATATTCAAACTATTTTAAAACGAATGACTGTTCTATGTTAGGTACATGCAATGTAGATACATATAAGAGACTCACTTAGTGTTTTAAGGATACTTTATTTTAATTGTAAGCCAAATAGATTTGCTCCTAAAGTGCCCCCTTTGCCCAATAACTTGGGCAAAGGGGGCCAGCGCATTGAGCAAAGGGGGCCACCCCCACCCACCCTGTAGAGACTTCAGTTGTATTCGTTCTCACTCTATGGAAGTACACCCTGCACGCAGGTTGCCCCCACCTTGGTACTTTTTATTTTTTTGATACACAAGTACATTGAAGTAAGCCTGATAAAACAGATATGATAAAAACCTTTCATTTGATGTATATGGGGACATGCTTTGTTGGACATACTAAGTACTAAGTAATATACTAAATACTTTCGCTCACTGGGATTAGTGTGTGAAATATCTACCCATTGTAAGTTAGAGGGCAAAGGGGGCCATGCTGTATGGTCTTTGTATTGAAATGGCCTGCCCCCCTTTGCCCTGGCTCCCTTTGCCCAAGGGGTAGAGGTGGGAAATTTAGCCTATTATCTCTCCCAAAAGTGATCTCCTGACTAAAGTAATAACTAGAATACAATGGCAATATAAAATGTACCACACAAAACAAAAGATTTTCAGAAGAAATCACATAAATTCATCAATAAATTCATAAAAATATATAAGCTTATATTCATAAGATTGTTGCCAAAAACTCCCTGTCGTCTATTACTTCTATCTAAGATATGTATGAGATGTCTATTTATGTTTTTTGTATACATATCCAGTAGAAATTGGTGAAAAAGTGACGTCACAACCATCACGACATGACGTCACATATGCACGTTTTATGAAAAACTCGACCACTTGCCGCAAAAAGTGTTCATGCTTCGTAAAACTAGACGTTCATACATTTGCAGCGATATATTATTTGTCTCTAGGAATTTAAGTGTCAACTAACTCCTTAAATAACGTCAATTTTCAGATTTCCTCCTCCACTAATCGACATAATTGAAACTTCAGGAATGTTGTTATAGGCCCTATACCGTTTCTGGCACTAAAAGTTAATTTTAATTTATGAGAACATTTGTATTGACATTTGTCTCGTGTTTTGCTAGGGTAATATTAGACATTTATTTTACATTTAGTTACTATTGTGACTGATTGGAAAATTTGCCAAACCGTTTAATGACGTATAATTATGAGGTGAGGTAATAATATAAGGTCGAGTTCCCTTATTATATAGGCCTACATCGCCCATACATGCATCGTATTATTACGACACAGACCTATCCATTGTGATTTTTGTCCCTAAAAACGGTTTGATTATAACGCTTAATACTTAAAGGTATCTTCTTGTCATATGGACTCTTGTTTCTGGAAATCGTGTGGTAAGTTTGTGGTTAAATTAAATTTAAAATGTGGGGGCTGTGGACTGCGGATGGGGCTGATGGGCAGCTACACCCCCCCCCCCCCCATGGAATTTTCAAATCATGCCTTATTCTTAGTAAAAAAATTCACCCGGGTTAAGATAAAGACCAATCTCAATCGACCCCCGCAAGGTGAAAATCCCTGCAGATATTTCCTGGCACAATGCAAGAATTCGCTGCGCAGTAGTCTATTTTTTCAGCAGAATGATTTATTGTCTACTTTAGGTGCAAAAGTCACTGATCCCAACCACCTGATTTAGGCAGTAACTGAGTACGTAGGCCTCTAGGATAGGATTCGAATCTACGAATTTATCGAATCACGTTCGTTTTCCTTGGCGCAATGGATGACTTCTCTTAAGTTCATCTTAGGTCTAAAATGAGGGACAGAATAACGCATAATGAATTTAGACTTCATGAGCCACCTGATTTCTTATGTCTATCATACCCCTTTCTAAATGTAGTCGTACAATAAAAATATTGTAAAGGAAAATTGTTGTCGTCATGAAAGCTCCACACCTACAATTTGTAGGCCCTATTACTTCCATATTAATACCAGTGATTCATATGATGAAACTCAAGGTCAAGTTCAAAGATGGGTGGCATTTACCTATTTTTCAAGGCCAATAGCTAATAAAGGAAAACGTTTGTCATCACGATTTGATGATAAATCTTGGTTCATACAATTTGTATCGCTTTAGTATCCATACAATTGATAGAACTGATAAAACTGTATCTCAAATTCGAATATAGTGATTTTGAGCTTTTTTGTTATCAAATATTGTCATTACGATATCTCAGAAAACTCCAGGTCAGGGGGGAGATTTGATAGAGTAAGCCTACATAGGCCTCATGTGATGGCGGAGGCATAAAATTGACGCATACATGTATCAAATTCCCTTTCTAGTTTGACTTAATATTACATCTGAAACAATATTGTTACGTTAAAGGCTAGATGTGTGGCAAAAAATTACTTGCCACTATTTGGGCAACATGAATAATTACCTAAATAAAGAACATATATTGGCCTAAATATATGCTCTAGAATGCATCATTTTAAGCCTTAGATTCCATTTTATTCAGGGGGGGGGGGCATGCCCCAGGACCCTCTAGAGCATATAGGAGGCTGGATGTGCCAGCTGTCGTGTATATAAATTATTGTGAAAAAAATTGTGTATCCTCGTCGTCTGTCAATTCCTGGATCCACAACTGTCTTTGGTTGTTCAGGCATACCCCAAAACAGCATTATCTACAATCTTTAGTAGAATGCATACTTCTGTCCTGGCATATAATATAGCTAATTGAATACATGAAATTACACTCGAAATCATTAATGAATCCTTTGTCAAGTCAGTCAGCTAGGAAACGCCATGATATTTTTTGTGAGCTCACATCCGCAAAACGGAATTTATTCATGTTAGTAGGGGAGACCGGGGCTAACTGAGACAAGGGGCTAGCTCGGACAGGCCTCTAATAGGAAATTCCATGATTTGACAATATCAGTGGCCTCGTTTTCAAGAATGGAGGGATACCCCCTTCCATTTGAACTACAATCCCAGTGGAACTAGCAGAGTTGTGTGAGCAGGCAAAACTAAATGTATTTTTTTGCCCTTCAAGTAATTTTTCACGTCTCAATTACGAATCTTATAAAACTTAAATTACTATAGTTGTATTATACTGAAATATATCACTGAAAACACTCATATTTACTGCCTAATTTACAATTATTAGATGTTCGATGCTGTACCATACCCACATGCCAGGTCATATTTTTCAGAAAAGGTCAACCCGGGGCTAACTAGGACAATTCTGGTGGGGCTAACTGCGACAGTCCCAGTTAGCCCCGGTGTGTCCCAGTTTGCCCCAGTTGTAATAGAGCAGTGTGGCCCACTTAACCCCTGTGGGTACTGACATGTGACCTAAATATATGTTTTCGCAACTCAATTAACATTTGTTAGGCCTATAGTCAGGTCCCATTTTTCAAGCTAGGAAACGCCATGATATTTTTTGTGAGCTCACATTCGCAAAACGGAATTTATTCATGTTAGTAGGGGAGACCGGGGCTAACTGAGACAAGGGGCTAGCTCGGACAGGCCTCTAATAGGAAAATCCATGATTTGACAATATCAGTGGTCTCGTTTTCAAGAATGGAGGGATACCCCCTTCCACTTCAACTACAATCCCAGTGGAACTAGCAGAGTTGTGTGAGCAGGCAAAACTAAATGTATTTTTTTGCCTTTCAAGTAATTTTTCACGTCTCAATTACGAATCTTATAAAACTTAAATTACTATAGTTGTATTATACTGAAATATATCACTGAAAACACTCATATTTACTGCCTAATTTACAATTATTAGATGTTCGATGCTGTAATTCTGGCGGGGCTAACTGCGACAGTCTTACTTAAGATTGTATGTATTGGGGATGGACACAATGTGGGTGTTACGTGGTATCAACACATTAGGCCTATAGTGCATCTGGGATCAGCTGTTATTTTCTGCATTATTTTGTTGCACTTTAAACCTTTGTGTTTAAACGGCATATATATGTTTATTTATAGCTCACCCCCTTCAAACTATTTGGAATCATCACAGGATGCAGTATACCTTGTTTAATCTCTATAGATCCTAAATTGCTGAAATTGTAGGAGTGTCCCAGTTAGCCCCTGGCCTTGTCCTACTTAGCCCCGTATACGGGGCAAACTAGGACATATTATTTTTTTTTTAATTCACCAAATCTGTAGGTTTTAGTTGTCATTTATTAAAGGCCCTTGTGACAATAACAAATATCACACCTAGGTTGAATGATTGTTTTGAATCTCTAACTCTATTATTGTCTGCCCCAGGGCGATAAATGATAAAAGTGTCCCAGTTTGCCCCGGTCTCCCCTATAACAATTCATGTTGAAATATACGTTCTTTTTCATTCAAAAAGCATGTAATAAATTGCTCAACATCATGACATCTATTCAGTGGTAGACACATAAATACAAAATGGTACGTGATCGTAATAATATGTCCCAGTTAGCCCCGGTCTCCCCTATAACTATTCATGTTGAAATATACGTTCTTTTTCATTGAAAAAGCATGTATTAAATTGCTCAAGATCATGGCATCTATTCAGTGGTAGACAAATAAATACGAAATGGCACGTGATCGTAATAATATGGATTGATTTAGCACTTTAAAGAGTAAAAACTCAGCAGAAATTAAAAAACACATTTTATGTTTAGGCAGGAAATGCGCAATATGGGTTTTTATATTAATCCCTGTGCTGCTTAATTGTTTGTGAGTATTTTTCATTCATTTGAAGCTCAATTGCTAACGCAAATTGCTAACGCAATTTCCTGCTTCAAATGAAAATAATATTATTCTAAAAAATAGACATCTTCCAAATGTTATTTTATTTAGTCGGAAATTTGCTTGAAATGTATATATTCTGACTTAGCAGCACAAGGGTTTAAAACAAAGTCGCGTGAGCATGCCCCCGCACCCCCCCCCCCCTTTACCGACAAAAAAAAGTACAAAAAGGTCCACTTTTTGCTCAAAACGACCCCCCACACAAAAATCCTGGCTACGGGCCTGGACTCACGGTCTACTTTAAAGAGGAAGTGATCAATACATTACATACCGTATATATCCGGGCATAGCAGGACAAGGGTTAACATACCAGACGTATACTAGTATATATTGAAAACACAACGTTTCCCGTGTATAAGGTCTAGATTCAGTAGCAAAGGCCAGACTACAGACATCAAGATGCCGACACTAACGAAGTAGGCCAGACCACCAACGTTACGTAGATATTATAAAGTCATTTTGTTAAAAAGTTTAACAACAATCATCAGAAACATCACTCGAGGACTGTACTAAATAAAATATTAATATGTAAATATAGAAATGACATATAATGTTATGGTAATTAGTGGATACAATTTAACGGATATGGGGGATTATAGAGATAGATTTAAAAGAATACTAAAGTTATTGGAATTAAATTCGACATATTGGAATAGTCTGCACTGAAGTTCCCAAATTCCACAAAAAACTCTAGGCAGTCGGTCTCATGTTGGACGATATATGAACACTGAACAATTTGAAGCCATAAAAAGAAAATTATTCAGCAGAGTTCTCCCAAAGTTTATAAATTGGAAGTGCCATGAAAAATAATTATTATTGTATAACAAAGTACGCAAATAGGTTGAACCTAAATTTCAAGTCCTGAAATGCCTATCTTCCTTTATCAGGGGTATGAGATAAGCCGTGGTTTTCGATATATAGCCATACCCTAACCACAAATCAATGGTCACATATTTCAGTCTAATGTTAGTAATGGACAAGTTGGTAGAACCCATGCAATGGTTCCTCAACTAATTATATTTAAAAAAAAAAATTATATATATATAATACCAGTATATGATACAAATACCCGTCATTTAGTAAGTAACGGAATAGCCAGCAACAAGGGCCTAGTGCACTACACACATTGAAAAAAAAAATCTAAAAAAATATTGCCCTACTATTAGCACCAGCTGGGACAAGCGACCGAAAGATAAAACCAGTCTGCACAACAGGGAACAGAGTACCAAATGATCCAACACAAAGTTGGACCTTGCAGTGATTGGAAAAAAATAAATGAAGGTACAGAAAGGTTAATCTAGACTACAGTAGTAGTACGCATAGTCTCGAGGTGCAGTAAAGGAACTGAACAAATTGTAAATGACACTAAGTAGACTAATAACCAATCTGCATACCAGAGCCCTGCTTTCCTTTTCAAGAAAACCACAAAACACACAAAAAATCTGCAGGTAAAAGTCACCATTTGTACTTTGGATGGACTTCATTAGATTTATTTAGATATCGGTCAAACATAAAGTCAGTATGTTATATTTCAGGGCTGAAACAAGGGTGATTAGATAGGGTATAACCCTCCCAACCCTTTAATTACCTGTTACCGTTTGGGGCGTTTCTTGGTATTGGTCCGTGTTGGGGGTTTAGGTATGCTTCAATCCATCATAGACATCCCAAGGGAACATACTTGTAGCCAAATCAACAAAAACAAGCTATTTTCACTCGTTTTGAGCTGATTTGACCTTGCTGTGACCTTGAGATGACCTCACCATGACATTGGGGTAGCACCCCTGTGAGATCTAACACCAACTCATTTCAGCATGTGTACTTGGGTTGAACTCCATCAGATGCAGTTAATGTATACTGGCCATTGGTTGAAACATAACATCATTGTGTTATTTGGTCCATTTCTGCTATATCAGACAGGAGTGACACGAAGGTGATTTCACGGGGAGTGAAAAACCCTCCAACCCTTATATTATCCCTGTAACCTCTTGGGGTGTTTTGGCATATGTCCGTGTTTGGGTCCAAGAATACTTCGAGCCATCATAGACATCTCAAGTGAACATAATTTTAGCAAAAAATAAAAACAAAGGTATTTTAACCGTTTTGAGCTGATTTGACCTTGCTGTGCCCTTGAGATGACCTTACCATGACCTTGAGGTAGCACCCCTGTGAAATCCAACTCCAACTCATTTTAACATGTGTACTTGGGTTGAACTCCATCAGATGCAGTTAATGTATACTGGCCATTGATCGAAACATAACCAATGATAACATCATTTTGTTATTTGGTCCAGTTCTGCCCTATCAGACAGGGGTGACACGAGGGTGATATCACGGGGAGTAAAAAACCCTCCAGCCCTTATCATGCTTATATTATCCCTGTAACCTCTTGGGGTTTTGGCATATGTCTGTGTTTGGGTCCAAGAATACTTCGAGCCATCATAGACATCTCAAGTGAACATAATTTTAGCAAAAAATAAAAACAAAAGTATTTTCAACCGTTTTGAGCTGATTTGACCTTGCTGTGACCTTGAGATGACCTTACCATGACCTTGGGGTAGCTCCCCCGTGAAGCTGATCACCAGCACATGCCACCATGTGTACATGGGTTGGGCACGAACCGACTTATTGGAAGTGCTGGCCATTGGTTTAAATATCAATTTCACCCCTTTCCTCACATCAATTCATGATATTTTCAAAAGTACACAAAATATACATTATGACGTCATATTTTATTCTTCAAAATAAACGAATTTCGCGGATTTTTTTCGCTTGACACGACTTCGCATTCGATTCGCCATACCCGAAAATGGTTAAAAATATTGAGAAAACAAAATGAGCAGAGTTCCTACCGTGGGTCACTTTTTCTGAACGATATCTCAGATTTCCACTAGTCTATTTGATGCGTCACGACTTGTAATGAGCTCAGCAGACATGATATGGGGGGGGGGGCGTGGTGATAGTAGCGTGGGCCACACGTCTTCAGAGGGGCGAACATATTGTGAGCGACAAGTTATCTAGTTGTATCCTATCAATCCAATATATTATCATATATCTCAGTCCGCATAACTATGAACGAATATCACGTTGTTCCAACATTGCCTTAATGTTGGTGCGGCAGGTTTGGGAAAAATAGTCCGTATCATAAATCAGCCTTGGTACACGAGCGGTATTCACCAAGCTACAACCCCCCCCCCCAAACTCTCAACCCCCAGTAAGGTATATACACCGTCGCCTAATCGATAAAAAATGACACCGAAAAGTAAGCTATGTGTAAAACATCTTACCAGCTGAAGTGTAGCACACACACAGTAACAGCACCAGGATTCTGTAAGACATTAAATCTGCTAGTCCCGAATACATTGAGTAATTCATTATCAGACAGTAGGTGTTGGTGGGTTCAGTGTCGAAAATCAGACTGTCACTCACGATCTACTTTAAAGAGGAAGTGATCAATACAGCTAGAAATGCATGTTACCATTACTTCATGACATTATAACACCACGAAAACAAAGTTTAACATTAACATTAATAAATAAATAACTTAATAAATAACCTATATTCAACCAGGCTAGATTACAGTTCCATTATTTTTACCTCGGCGATCATATTATTTTATCAGTTACTCTACATACATTGGTGAAATTAATATATTATTTTGTTTCTCAGAGGGTTGTCATGCTTCACTGACACCGACGTGCCATAGTGCGTTACGTATTTTATATCAGTGACAATCTTGATAGTAGACGCTTTGCATAGTTATATCTTATCTATTTTAGGAGTCGATGAAAGCCACAACAAACACTGCATTTTATTAAAAGTAGGATACACAAATAAATAATAGATATTGATTTGAAAACTTATCGAGTTTAAAATATAAAACTCGTATAATTGACCCGTTATGTTTGGTTTGAAATACCGCACAAAAGAGTTAGCGTGGTAGGCCTATATATAATCTATAATCGTTATACTTATTGTACATAGTTATATATCACATAGTTACATCTATACAGAGGTTTAGCGAAGGCCTATATAATTAAAAATACATCTAGTAAGATATTGAGATATATGCACTGATATGAACATTCCTTAGAAATCATTGTTCAAAATTCGAAATAAATTTAAATAACAATCTATGGAATATTATTCATATTAGAGCGAATCAAAACTTTTCATATTTTCTGTTCCATACAAAATTTTACTGCTTTTGTCTATGTTCATGTAAATGAAATGAAATGAATGGGGTTTTAGGCCACCTTTGTTCACATGTTCATGTAAAATATGTGTACTGATTTAAGCCTTTAGCCCTTATATAAAATAATAATACAAATTTATAATAATATAAATTTCCACCCGCATGAGTGAGTGAAATTACTCATTACATATTTGTTTAATTCGAGTCCGAACATTTGCAATTCTCGATGCAATTCTTGTTTAAACACTCATTTCATTCCCAATAACAGTGATTTAACAGATTAAAAACGACGTGTTTAGCAGTGAAATGGTTAACCCTTGTCCTGCTGAATTGCTTCAATTGTATTTTTAGTCATTTGAAGCTGGAATTGCTAACGCAATTTCCAGCTTCAAATGACGAAAAATATTACTATTGATGAAAAATAGACATGTCTAAAATTAAATTATCGGATCATCTAAGCATCTACTAAAAACTATTTTATAAAAATTAAGTGATATTTTTATTGATCTAAAACATCCTTAACCCCGTATATATCCGGGCATAGCGGGACAAGGGTTAACATACCAGACGTATAAGTACGACGGATTGGCATATTTTGTCCCGTAAATGTAAAGGATATATTTAATCACAAATATTTTGTTCCGCAGTCTCCACAAACACGAAACGTTGATCCAGTGCTGGTTCAATGTTGGTCCACCATCTGCGACGCTGGCCCAACAATGTAACAGCACTAAATCAACCTCTCGTGTTTGATGGGGTAGTTATGCTGTAGATCTGGTAATATAAGCGAGGTTTTAATTTTCGCGAATTTCGCGAGCAGGACAATTAGCGAATTCAAGAATCTCGCGAAAATTATTTTTATAATAGAGCCACCAAAGAAAAATGAAAATTCGCAAATTCTAAACTTTGTGAAAAGTCTCAAAATCAGAAATTCGCGAAAATTTGAACACGCGAAAATTACCAGATCTACAGTAGTGAAATACAATATAATATGCGTTATTCCATGCAATGTTAGTCATGCCTGGCTGGACGTATGTCTGACACTCCGTTGGGCTGAGACAGGCGATCTCGCCAGCTACCTGACGGCGGGTGAGTCACATAAGGCCACTTGTTTTTATTTCTCTGTTTTAGATCAGAAAAAATCTAAAATCTAATGAGGGAGGGCCGTAAAAAAAAACAGTTCACATATTTTCGGAAGAGTTGACGAAATAAAAACATTTTTGACCTATTTTAAATAAAGTTAATGCGGGCGACGAAAAAACAAGCAAAGAAACATAGTTTTTTTATTTCCTAAAATGAACTTGTTTTTTTTTCGAAATGTTTTTTTTATCTACCAAAATTAAATGTTTTTTTTCAAAAATCGGCAAAAATTCAATGCGCGCGCTGGGCAGAAAAAAACACGGTTTTTTTGGTAATGCGCGGCCTAAATCTAATGTGCGCGCTCATCTAAAACAGAGAAAAAAAACATAGTGGCCTGAAGTACCTTATATATTAAGAAACAGCACACAGAGTAAAGTCACGTAAATTTACTCTTTCAACATGGGAACTAGGTTCTTCCGCAACAATAATGGTCTTTCATAGATTACAGTTGAAACAATGATAACCTCCTATAGCACATTCAGTTATATTAACAGTGGCATATTGAGAAATATTTTACAGTAAATTGCTGCAAATCTAGAATGCTCTGGAGAAAAATCGACTGTTGGCATATTGTGAAATTTTAGCCTAGGGGTGATGACGTGTTAACATCGTGTTAACATCGTGTTAACATCGTGTGGACATCATTGTTTTATTATCTATTGATATCTATATTGATTATCTATTGATATCTAATATAAAATAAAAAATAAAATAAAAATAATATTGATATATATCTAGAGGACACGTCCTGGGGGGGGGGGGGTCATGTGCCCCTTAAGGGATCATGGACTACCTATAGCTTTGGAGATATGACCACTTAATTAATCGTGTCGAATGAAAAAAATTGTGGCCATCTTGGAAAAAGGAGTCATCTTAAAAATCGAATGCACTTTTGACCTTGGTATCCGATGGTTTAATGAACTACTCACTTGATGATTTTTAGACTATATAAGAATATATGTTAATTTTAGAGCCTCATTAGCATCCATAACATTTAACTGCTGCTTATAAAATACGATTACAATAGGATAATGGAAAGTTCTTCATTGATGTCTGGTGACTGTAAAAAAGAATCAAAATCTACACCCCCCCCCTCTCAAAAAAACATATAACTCTGGATTCGAATCTTCTTCACCTACGTTACTCACTCTATACGAGTGCCAGCTTAATCACACATTTTACACTAAAACGTGATAAAAATATGTTATATTGGGTTACTATACATTGGTTTTTCGCACTCATGCTGTTGGTTTTCACTATGAGACGTATGGTGAGATCAGCCCATCTCACACTCTCTCCAAGACGCTTCACTGCTCTGTTTGATTTTGCCGCTTCAAATAGATATTCGTACGAGAAAATAGGTCTACATACTGCATTGTTGGTACGGCGACATGGGCTGATCTCAGCACTCTTCACCACATCAAGTGGTGACTTGTGCTGAGATCAGCCCATCTCGCCTTCCCAACGATGCCTTATGCATATATTAGGCATTTAGATAGCATCTACCATCCCTCTGTATCATCTCTGAAAAAACCTGCTTTCTGCATTTTTATTATGTTTATTGAAGGTTATATTTTCCTGCTCCTCTGCTATTAATCATACCATGCCATAGGCCTGCTGCTTGTGACAAACTTTAACAAATCACAGTTTACGGATTTGTGACAAAACCGTTACCTATTAAAGTCAGTATGTCTGGATCTTCACTTTGTTATATCACCTATATTACAAAATTGCTTTATTTCAATTAATACACATTACAATATTTGATAATTTTTATTCAAGGTGATGTGGAAATACATGTTGAACAATAAGTGATAACTGCATCAAATTGTCACAAAAACATCCCATCATGAAGATCATGCTATATTTCATCGGATAGTCCATTGAATACATTATTTTTTCTTATATAAAGAAGCACATAAAATCACAAAAACGCTATTTGTATGGTGCCACTGTCTCCATAAGATGTAGGCGCCTTAAATCATTTCCGAAGGCAGTCAACTGTTCCTTAATACCAGACAGCTACGCTTTAGACCAAATAAGTCTGCAAACAAACAAAATATATACATGTTTGAAAGTAGATTAACCCTTTCAGCGTGGCGATCGACTTTAGACGTCAGATTCTGACGTCTGTAGACGTCAGATACGTCAATTTTAGACTTCAATATCTAACTTTTTTTTTGTCGATCCCCGCACTGAGAATGTAAATTATTTAGTCCCATATGATAGGAGTTACACGAAGCGGAAAAAGCTAACTAAGACATTTCTGATGATTTCAAATTGAAAAAAAGCCCTTTGGTCTCAGCGCTGTAAGGATTAACCACTTTAACCCTTTCATCGCGGGGATCGACTTTAACCCTTTAAGCCCTCACGATGCATTAAAACATCATTTTACATCCCTGAAAACACACTTAATTTTTGTACAACTAGGGGTTTTATAATGCAAATTTCTATGAAACTGATATACCAATACATGGCAATTTTCTTTAATTTTTCACCCACATCAAATCATCTTCGTCCACTACAAGTCGAGAATTGCGACAGCAATTCGCAGCTTGTAGTGGATTAAGATGACATTGGTAAATTCAGGCTTGAAAGGGTTAAACGTCAGAATCTGACGTCTAAAGTCGATCCCCGCACTGTAAGAATAAAAATATTTATAGTAACCGTAGAGCCATAACATAGGTAATCAAATGAAGCAGAAAGAGCTAACTAAGACATTTATGATGATTTCAAATTGAAAAAAACTTTCTCCTCGGCGTTGTAGGGGTTGACCACTTTACCCTCCCTCGTCGTATTTATTCACCACGTGGCCGATTTTGAATACTCAGACTCAGACAGACTCATCAAATGTATTTTAGTATAATCCTTCACAATAAGATATATTATTCTTGAGCATCAGGTTTAACAGTTTCCTTATAATATTAAGAGACACTATAACTGTCTTTTTCATGAACAACCCTTCCTTTCCTTATATAATTGTTGTTTACTTCATATGTAAAAAAAAAGTTATGTATAAAAGTTACATAATTATTTTAAGTGGAACTATAAAATTACGCATACATACGAAATAGCACGTGAACATACATATATGACAAATAAGTTTGTAATGACTTTTCTTTATGTCAATAAAATATCTGTCTGTCTGTATACATGGTATAGCTTTAACAAAATAATGATTGTATCATCGTGTTAATGTGTGAATAGAATAAGATTTAACAGTGTACATGGGACTTCGCCCTAGAGCTAGATCAATGTTGGTCCAATATCAAAAACGACTCCGGGTCAAAGTATCTATGTGTTCTCTGGGCATGTTGCATAACATTAATCCAGCTACGGTCCACCATCGACACAGAGGTTTATTTATACAAGTGACTCTGAATGACAAGCCAGCGAACGTGAGACATACGCACAACGCCGGTCCAGCGCTGGGCCAGATGATGAGCCAACATTGGACCAGCATCGTGCCCATGTCTTGCGTCTCTAGGGATGTTTATACATGTTATGTAGAAAAGTGGTTATATAATTTATATTAAAATAGGTGTGAAACCCCCTTCGTTCACTGATGTCAGGTCTAGCCATTGACTGTATCGCCCAAACTGTTATGTGGGCCACACAATCAAAGTTCTAACGCACTAGGTTATGTTATTACAATGCATATCCTGCTCTCATAAATCCAAATCGTGATTTAATGTGACATAGCCTGACATAACATACTATGTTTACAGTGCGATATTGTGTCATTATAAAGTCATATCATGATGCTAATTACTGAACATATAGTGATATATCCTAACACTATGATGCCACATTGTGAGCCAAAGTGCCATATACTGACATTTTAATACAGTCTTCCGACTGACATCATCCTTACCCCATAATGCCAATCTTTGATATTATCATATCCTTATTATTTGTAATGTAATATATGTAGCTACTAAATCAACACATCGTGGCATTTTTAACGCCATGTGGTGACATCAATGCCTATGGTTTAAACATATATTTTATTGTCTAATTGAAGCA
Organism: Flabesymbios commensalis; assembly: GCA_964017125.1. Taxonomy (NCBI): domain Eukaryota; kingdom Metazoa; phylum Annelida; class Polychaeta; order Terebellida; family Flabelligeridae; genus Flabesymbios; species Flabesymbios commensalis. The sequence continues at coordinate 1,994,428 of OZ024904.1, read as the reverse complement.
ATACAGGATTGTAATAGATGGCTTCGTTTGGAAAAAAAGTGAGTGATGCATGCGGAGTCATGGTGTGAATACAATGAGTAGGTGTTAGAGATCAAAATGTTGTGCCACTGTACTATTTTCAATAATGTGGAAAAGTACACGCATGTCCACCTGTTTGGTCAGTCAGTTAATTAATTCTCTAATCAGTGTAAATCACGTTGGCAGAGCTAGAAAATGTCATAAAACAAATGCTCGTAATCGCGTGGTATCATATCAATGTTACCGTGACCTCATATACTGTTGTTGTAAACCCAGTAAACACAGAACACCTGTACATCAATGCATATATGCTGCTCTTAATAGGGCATATGCCATATCCTGACATTCTTTTTGAAATATTAATACACATCTGTCCATATTATCACATATACCATATTCTGCCATTCGTATACCCTATAGGCCTACTGACATTATAATAACATATCCTTATGACTTAATCGCACTACAATATAGTATTAAAATGTCTTATCCTGATATTTCATTTTTCATTTCATTTATTAGCTTTCAAGAGAAGGGAACATACTAGAGTACAGTAAACACAAAATGTTATTTGTAAATATTAAAAGGCACGTAGCAATAAGTTTAAAAGTATTCTGTTTTGAGGATTATTATTTAATTATGATTATGATATAAAAATGTCGTTTTATGTTATTCAAATGCCCAGTCATTCCCTTATAGTGACAGCTCATGACGTTTGCATTTCATTTTCTGACCATTTTTAGTATTTATAGTGCAATATCTTGACATTGTAAAGCCATAATTATACTGACATTATGACGCAAAATAATGTAAATATATTAAAATGCCATATCAATATATTTATTATCAATATGCCATTTACAGACATTTTAATGCAGAATTCCGACTGAATAATGACAAATATCTATCTAATCACAGCCTATCAATGAATAATGGATGCAAAAATCAAGGCCACTTGATTATCCTGATCTCGCAGAATTTGATATGACTATTGTCTTGTGTGAGGTCATTTTGCTTTAGGTATAGTCATCTTATTTGCGGCCATCTTTGATTTGGTGGCCATCTTTGATTTGATAAGTTGTTCGCAGCTATCTTCAGTTTTGGAGGCTATCTGGGATCTTATATAATGTCATTCTGCCGACTATCTTTGATTTTGGCGGTCATCTTGGATTTGATATGTTGTCTTGTTTTCGACAATTAAGCTTGGATTTTAGTAGTCACATTTTTTCACGACCATCTTTGATTCTGGTGGCTATCTAGGATTTTTTTATTGTCATATTTCCGGATTTCTTGGATTTTGGTGCCCATATTGATGTATGTTCAATTGTCCCGTTTGAAACACAACGTAGGCCTTTGTGAGAAAATAGGAGGAAGGAGAAGAAGAAGTTCTTCTTTAAGAACAAGAAAAATAATAAGAAGAAGAAGAAGAAGAAGAAGAAGAAGAAGAAGAAGAAGAAGAAGAAAAAAAAGGACAACAACAACAACAACAAGAAGAAGCCCTATATCATGATTTTTCAATAGGCCTAATATCAAGCAGGCCTTATCGATGTTATGGCCTACTGAAATGTAACATAACAATAATCTTTGAAAAACGTTTATAATTTGTACACAATGGTTTATTAAATTTATAAATTTTACTGCAACGTTAATGTGACGAAAATGTTTTGTGTCGTGCCTGCGTGGTCTAGGTGGTGGGTATAGCCTATAGGGCTATCGGGCTTTAATAACTTCGAAGCACTCGACTTGTGTCGGAAGGTCGCTCTCAAGGCTAGCTATCGCACTTCGTGTTTCACTGGAGTTTATTCCAGTTTTTTGTTTATTTTGACAATTTCTCCGTCAATCATAGGTTTTTATCAACTATTCCACAAACTGCATGGAACGCAACGCGAAGAAAAAAACTGGCAAAAAACGTTGCATCGCGGCCAACTGTAACAATACTTACGCTGATGATGTTTCTTTATTTTCTTGGCCAAAAAATAAAGGTGTGTCGCACTGGGCGATAATAAGAGTTTCTGTCATTTGCATATGATCATTCAGCTGTATGCAGGTCAAGGCGGACCGTCGATTGTAGTACCCTCTTTTGGGTACTGGTAACTACGATCGACGTACGTCCTTGGATGGTAGTACCCTGGTACGTCAATGCAAGTACTTCCACTGATATTTAAATAGCTTCCAGTACGATTGTAATTTTCTCCATTGCCATTGGTCAAACCCATCCAATCATATGTGTTGTTTTCTCCTGAAGGTGGGTGAAGTCATTTGTATTCCCAAGAACAACTCAACACGTGGTAGTGCCTTATTTTGTGAATAAAGCCGCAGCTTTGTTTAGGGGGTAAGATCAATCATTGTCAACATATAGTGTAAGGTCTAAAGCAAGTATTGGACTTGATTTGCATTGGAATCTATGGCATATTAATGATAAAAATGTATTTTTAGTTGATAATGCTCACACCAAATCACAGTACTTCAATCGAAGTACCACATGGTATTACAATCAAAGTACTCAAGCAAGGTACGTCAATCAAAGTACCCAATAGTACTTCAATGGACGAACTACACACGTGGCTGAAAATTGCAGAGGGGGTGTGCTTAAATTTATCTTATTTATATTATTTATGCCATAGAAAGTTCAATAATGTAGATCTATATTCAAAATATTCTAAATATATTTACCTTTCGTTATTGCCCAGAATTTGTGTCCCCCATGCTTATTATACTAGTGTATCATGTGTGAAAAGCATCCAGACAGTATTGGCAGTCTTTGGGAAAAGTTTACTAATTTATAAACTTGCCTGTGGGACGCTCAGATATTTCCAGCAGAAGCTGTGACATCAGAAGAAGGGAATGACCAGTGTCAGGCAATCGGGAAACCTTACACAAATTGTTCATTAAATTTCTTAGGGGGCACCCATGAAATGGCTAACATGATCTGGCTTATGGATGATGGTACTTGCATTGACGTACTAATCGAATAACGTACGTCGATCAAAGTACCACTGGAAGGTACTACAATCATGACAATCGACGGTCCGCCTGGACCTGGTAGGCTACCAGTAGGCTGAGTACTAAGCTAGTCAACATTGTCAACCGGTCCCGCCCCCGGTTGACAAGCTGCCTATTGAAAAAACAGGCGAGGCACCAGTGTGATGTCTGCACACCCTCATCTGACTGTCTTGTGGTGTACAATCAATTTGTGACGCTGAAAATTGTATGGCCGCCACAGTTAATACGTTTTTAAGGTCGCGTCAGGAAAATATAAACAATTGAAAATCCTAATCGAGCTGGTATGAACAGTATAAACGGCGACCATTTTGTTTGAATTTCTGGAGTCTATAAACAACATCCAGCTCCCCGTCTGGAAACTAAGTGCCAGACAGGTGCCCCGTCTAACCAGCAGCCAGTTGTAGCCACGCGCAGATTAGCTCCTCCACGAACATCAATAGACGTAATCTGTATGTTACGTGGAAGTATGCACTATTGTGCTATCGCGCCACATTGACACAATGTCACTTTGTGAATTTTCTGGGGTCTCGCTAGTCAACATTGTCAACCGGTCCCGCCCCCGGTTGACAAGCTCCCTATTGAAAAAACAGACGAGGCACCAGTGTGATGTCTCCACACCCTCATCTGACTGTCTAGTGGTGTACAATCAATTTGAGATGCTGAAAAAGTGTATTGCCACCACCGTTAATAAGTTTTTAAAATCGCGTCTAGAAAATATCAGCAATTGAAAACTGGAATCGAGCTGGAATGAACAGTATAAACGGCGGATATTTTGTTTGAATTTCTGGAGTCTATAAACAACATCCAGCTCCCCGTCTGGAAACGAAGTGCCAGACAGGTGCCCCGTCTAGGCTCTCGCCAGATTGAAATAGTGAGAACGATCTCGCCCTCCACTATGTTCCGTGTTAGAACGCAGCATGTATCTGAAAACTTAAGATACTCACATCATCACAAGTGGTTAAAATGGTCGAAATATTTTTCGGGAGGTGTTTAAAAAATGCTCTCACTTGATAAATAACTTATGGAATGTTTCAAAATCAGTTGAGTGGATGCATAAAAGGTCACTAAGTCAACCCAATTAATATGTATTTTGAGGGCGTTTATTGGGGGTTAAATCGATCGCGTGCTGCCGGCGACACACTATTTTACGGTTAAGATATGGAATGCTTGCTAACCCGTAACACATTGTGGAGGGTGGCGTTTGCTAATTAAATAGAAACTGCGCCTACGTTAGGTAGGTTCAATAACTTTTAAAATTGTCCAATAAAATTGTGCTGAGCCTTTTTTCGTAACTGCCGAAAGGCTAAAAGAAATATTTGACCACATTCCACAGCCTTCACTGAGCAAGAAAAATGTTGTGCTAGATCAAAATCTGAGCTGAAAAATAAAAACTTCCAAAATATGGCAAATTGTTATGGGGGTGACAGAATCCAAAACATCACCCATACACTTGACAGGGCTGGAAATAAAAGTGTTCCGTTTGTCTGGGACAACTAAATCACAAGACTGACAACCCATATTGCTCTGATGTCCACATATTTTCATCCAACAGTCACAGGGACAGTCACTGACTGTGAGCTGTAACTGCTACTAGACTAGTCTAGTTTATGTCTAACCAAATTTTGCCCATCATATTTTTGCCTGCCAAACATAGTTGATAATTGTGGTCGTGATTAAAATTATAGTTCTCTTTTTTGGACGGACAACTTAGTACTGTGGCGGACAACCAAAATATTCATGTTGGTTGTCCGCTAGACAATCAACATTTTGAACCTTATTTCCAGCCCTGCTTGAACTTTTTGAAGTAGCTGAAGAAAACTACTGAGAATATGTCGCTGTTGAGAGTTTTGATTTTAGATACATCAGGGCACCCAACGAGTGCCCCACAATACAGTATACAGTAACAGTATACAGTAACAGTAGTCCACGAGGGGGTCATGGAAGAGGAAAAATCTTAATGGATCCTCATCGTTATAGCCATGAATCCATTTTTACCCTCGATACGCCCCATGAGGAAATGCAGGGCAGGCAAACAAAACTTCACCCCTGAGGTTTTACCATGGGCAAACAAGTGCAGCCTTCCCCAGGTATCTCAATTGTTCGAGATTCCCACATTGTTCTGTCCAAACGGTCTTAATGATGTCCTCCAGAACTGCCTCATAGGGCAGTGGACCTCTTTTTTTACATTTTTTTACAAAGTTAAAAAAATTGCACTTGCGTAAAAAATTTTATCAGGAGGGGCCTCAGCATGCCTGCTCCACTTGCCTCCTCAAGCACTTGTTTCAACAATTACGTAATTTAAGGCGAGAGCTGTCATCAATTTTCATAATTGCGAGAAATCTAAAGATGGGAACCTCCAGAACAGGTGATAAAAGTGCCATTCAGATAATGGGACGCCTGAATTCATCCAAGTCACCTGCAGCCAATGTTAGAGGCCCACATAGGTCGCCTGAGAAGATGAGCCGCCTGAATTCATCCAAGTCACCTGCAGCCTATGTTGGAGGCCCACATAGGTCGTCTGAGAAGATGAGCCGCCTGAATTCATCCAAGTCGCCAGCAGCGTACCGCATGCAAGAGTTCTGCAGAAGAATTAAAGAAAGGCCAGATTTACACGAACTCTTCAAAGATAAGGAAGCAATGAGAAAAAGACTTGGCAGGTTGTTATTATGGTTATCATGGTTATTAAGTCCATAGTATCGCTGAGGCATTTAGACCATATTACAGTGAGGCAGGGATCGACACTCACCGCTCTGAGGTAGTTAAAATTGCATTGACATTATAATTGATTCTTTTAAAACTTCAATTTTAAAATATCATAATTCTTCTTATGCTTTTAAAATGTGCCAGAACCTGCTATCAGATTTTAGATATTAAAAAAACACCTGTAACCCAAGTGTAAAATGAATGACCATAGTGGATACGGGGCGCTGGTTCTGCCTTGGGTCAGTGTTGGGTAGACGTTGAACAAGCATGTACTGTACTTGCCGAGATGGGGCCGCCCCCTTGTGATCAGCGTGGTGGCAGCGGGCGTGTGACGTTGATCTGATGGTGATTTGATGTTGCGACATTGACGGTGGACTATTGGATTGATGTCTCGTGTCCGCTGCATAACTACCCGGAAGACACGTGTACGTTCGCCCGCTGCTGTTTCGGTGTTAGGCCAGTATCATAGACGCTGGGCCGGCATTGAATCGGCATTGGGTCGACGTCTCGTGTCTGCTAGACCTGTACCAGCCCATTTTACAATATTATCGTGTGGATTGATGATAATGTTGTAAAATGGGTAAAATGGGTAAATGGTATGAACTTTAACTGTTTATCATAATCATTTATATATCATTTCATTTCTATCATCTCATATTATCATAATCAGTTTTTATCATACTAAACTATTCTATACTCATGTCATTTTAGGTTGATATATTATTTTACAGTCTCTTGTAACTCACATTGAGTGACCAGTCACTACATCAGCAAACATTTATGTGTGATTTGTATTCGTAATGTAAATACATGACCACGGCATCGTCACGTGATCAAAACAATCTGCCGTAAAACCAACAGTTTTAAAGTTATTTAAACTATTATATTTATAATATTACACATTTGTACTATCAAATAGGGCCTATTATGATTTATGAAAGAGCTACGTGGCCGTGAAGCAGACGACCAACCAGAGAAAAAACCGATGTGTGTCACATGACCACAGCCGGAGACGCATGGTGTCACGTGATCAGACCACCCTTGCAGCCAATGTTGTCATTTTGAAACTTTAAAACTTTGAAATATTATCCAGCAGCATCTCCTATTTGGAGTATAAGGCTGGAGGGGGGAAAGGGCTGGTGGATTAAGTCAACCAGTTGACTCTTGAACGCTGCCACAGTTTTTGATTCTATGGCAGCTGCCGGAAGAGAATTCCAATCAGGGATAGTTCGATGCCAAAAATAATTTTGTCCCAGTGTGGTGTTAGCTCTAAGATGTTTATAGGCCTGATTGTGCCCACCACGTGTTCTTTTGTCCCCTGGGATTAAACAGTCATTGATAGGAATTTCGACTAGCTCATTTAAAATATTGAACATGCTTACAAGTCTAGAATTTTTACGTCTTGTTTTCAAGTCAGTCCAGCCCAGGTTCTGAATGAGAGATGTCACAGTGGTGTTTGTCTATAATTTTGGGCGACAAATCTTGCTGCTGATCTTTGAATTTTTTCTAATTTATCAATATCTTTTTGTCTAAAGGGGTCCCAAACTGCTAAAGAGTATTCTAAAGATAATCTAACCAGGGAGAAATAGGCAGTCTCCCTTAGTTTAGGGGGACATGCCTTCAGGTTCCTCCGAAGGAAGCCCAGAGTGGAATTTGCTTTACTTGTAATTTTGTTAATGTGGGCCTCCCATTCCAGGGTCTCGCTAAGGCAAACACCAAGATGAAACGTTCGCTAGTGTTTCGCCTTTTAGGGTGTACGCAAATTCAAGGTTTTTTTATTTCGGCCTGGACACCCTCAGGACCGAGCATTTCGAAGGGTTGAAATACATCCCCCATCGATCTGCCCAGTCCTGTAACGCAGATAGGTCTCTCTGCAGCTGCTCCTGATCTGCTCGACATTTTATCAGGCGATACAGGAGGCAGTCATCTGCAAAGAGACTAACCTGCGAGGAGACCGTGGAAGGGAGGTCATTAATATAGTTCAAAAAGAGTAGGGGTCCGAGAACAGTACCCCGGGGGACACCGGACCTCACGTGAGCTGATTCTGAGGAGCTGCCATCAACTACTACTTTTTTGGTTTTATTGGTCAGAAAATTTTGAATCCAATTAAGAGTTGTTCCCCGAATTCCATAGTGGTCAAGTTTGTGCAAGAGGCGTTGGTGGGGGACAACGTCAAAGGCCTTACTAAAATCCAAGACACATTATCTGTTTGTGTCTTGCTTTCAAAATTTTGAATAAATTCATCAGTTGTAATCAAAAGCTGGATTCGCATGAGTGTTTTGATCGAAAGCCATGCTGTACAGGTGTTAAAATTTTGTTTTCTGAAAAATGGGACATAACTTGTTTACAAATGATGTGTTCGAGTCATTTGGTACAAACACATGTGAGGGATATCGGCCTGTAGTTTGCCGGAGAGTGTCGATCCCCTTTTTTGAAGACTGGGGCAACATTAGCCTCTACCCAGTCATCTGGTAATTTGCCCGTCTGTAGAGATTGGTCGAAAATAATTTTAAGAAAGGGAGATATTTCGTTGGCAGCATTCTTCAGAATCAAGTTTGGGAGCTCGTCCGGTCCAGATGCCTTTCCGCCGTTTAAACCCTCAAGTAATTTAGTTACACCTTGAACGGTAATTTCGAATTTAGGCATTTCAGTATTCGGTGGTCCTGTTAATTTGGTATATTCGTGGTGTCTTCCGAGGTAAAAACTGAGCAAAATTGGTTGTTTAGTATTTCGGCCTTACGTCTGCTATCTGAATGCAGCTGGCCGTTTTCCTTCAAGGGAGAGACACCATTTCCATCCTGACGTTTAGATTTAATATAACGCCAGAGTGGTTTTGAATTTTTTTGTTCTAAAGATTCAGAAAGTTTGTTTTTCAAAAAAGACCACCTGGCAGATCTGATGGCACGCTGGGTCTGCCGTTTACATAATTTTTATTTTGCCCAAAAGGTCAGCTTTAATTCGTACGCTTGGCTTTGCTATATAAAGATGTTTTTTTCCGAATAGATGCAAGGAGTGATTTGGATAGCCAAGGTAGATTTTCCCGAGGGGAAGTCATTTCAGTTGGTATAAATTTGTTCAGGCATTGATTAAGAATGGATTTAAGTTTCAACCAATTTTCATTAACAGAACGGCTGGGACTGTTTTCTGAAAAGGAGGTCCAGCAGCTCCTAATTTGTTGCCTGATAGCTTCCCAATTAGCCTTTTTGAACTGACGCACTGGGCGGGGTTTTGTACGACGGTAGGGTGAGTCAATATCCAGTTCGGTCACAACAGCACAGTGATCCGAAATTCCAGGTATACTATGAGAAGATTTTATCAAACCAGGTTTATTTGTGATCAGGAGGTCCAAAATATTTTCTTCACTAGTTGGTTCTTGATGAATTTGGGCCAGGGCATGTGTATCTAGGCTTGACAAAAGCAGCTCGCATTGTGATTTGTTTGCTGCTTTAGGATTTACTACTCCATTGTCCCAGTCAATACCAGGCTGGTTGAAATCACCTCCCAGGACAATGGTCTGATTTGAATTTTTTGGCATGAGGTCTAAAGATTTCAGTTCTTCTGAAGTACTAATTTTGGAGTCAGGAGGTCTATAAAAACACCCGAGGGTTAAGGATTCTGATGCCGATATCTGAACTTTAGCCCATAAAATTTCACAGTTGGTTTCTAAATCAGGGAGGAGGGTCATGTCATAATGTTTTTTGACAGCAATAAAGACTCCTCCTCCTCGGGCTTTCGAATTTCGATCTTTACGCAAAACTTGGTATTCAGGAGGGAAAATTTCACTGGTAGTGGTATCCTTGTCAAGCCAAGATTCAGTGCCGAGGATACGATCAGGTTGGTAGTAATTTAGAGATGCTAAAAAATTTGCTACTTTCCCCTTTAGGCTTCTGCAATTTATTAATAAAGTACGCCAGTTTCTTTGACGGTTTTTAGGCCTAAAGGGGGAATTGGACTACTGTGCTGTGTGGGAGCGAAATCTGAATTCGGTGAATTGACATAACAACATAACAATTTCTTCAAAATGTAATAATATTAATTATAGTATTGGATTATTAAGAAGTCACCTTTGCAATTTGGCGTTACTCATTATGGTTCTATGGATGGAAGCAAAATTATCACTTTTAGACAAATATTATATTATGCTCCGTCGTCAAAAAAGGTGCCGCGCACGCAGCAATATGCAAATGAGGTCAGAAATATGCAGCCCCATACGTCGCTTACTGATTCTCGGCTCGACTGTACGAGTGCTTAGGGGATTTTCCACTTATATATTATGCAAATCACCATATTGGAAGCCCTTTGACTGCGGGCGGATATGGGCGGTTCAGGGAAATCGGTTTAAAGTTTTTGTCATGGTTGTCTTACAAATGTAGGGTGGATAAAGATAATATAGATTCACGATGATATAAGCCTGAATAACACAAATTTACACTTAAAATTCAAACTTTTTAAGTTTATGGCACTTGGTCATGGCCCTTTAATTCACTGTATCCATATTGACGTCGTTTGTAGTGTATCTACTGCCGTCTATTTCACTTGAATTCTACATGACGTCGTTTATAGGAGTTCCTATATAGGACATAAGCTCATTTTGACCAACATTGAACATCATTGAACATCTGGGTCGAGAAAGCTGATTATCTCACTGTATCGTGCAGCGACGTCGTTTAGTATGGTCATGCTCGACGTCACGGTCTGGAAATATATATTTCAATTCCCGCTCAGAGAGTTCTTCATTCCGATGTCGCCATGAGCCATATAACTTTGATGTTTTGGGGATGTACAGTCTAAGAAGAGATCGTACATTCTCAACTCCTCCCAAAGTCTGAAATATATGATGAGAAACATAGAAATACATCGGCCAACTCACACATAATAATGTAGATCTGGTAATATTCGCAAGGTTTTAATTTTCGTGAGTATGAAAAATTCGCGAATTCAAAATCTTGCAAGAAGTTTTATTATAATAGCGCTACTAAAGAAAATTCGCGAATTCTAAACTTTATGAAAAATCCCCAAATCAGAAATTCACAAAAATTTTAACACGCGAATATTTCCAGATCTACAGTATATAAAAGAGTATATATTAATGTGCATATTGATTATGTCGACTTTTACACATCAAATATGTAATTTAAGATAAATGGCTAAATATCCAGATCTATGTCAGTCAACGCACACAAAATGCTTTATACATCATTAGCTAATTAAAGGGACTGGCCCAGGCTAAAATCATAAAAAAATTGGTGATTTTATTTTGGCTTCTCAATATCACCATATGATGTAAACATGTTCATAGACTAGAGCTGCAAAAGTTTTTAATTTTTTGTGCTGCGCATTCACCAGTTAGACTAGATATAGAGACGAAATTCCCGTATTTCTAATTTTTGACATGGTTGTCAATAATTACAAATCAGGAATTCCGTCTCTATATCTAGTCTAACTGGTGAATGCGCAGCAGAAAAATTAAAAAACTTTTGCAGTTCAAGTCTATGGACATGTTTACATCATATGGTCATATTAAGGAGCCAAAATAAAATCAACGATTTTTTGATGATTTTAGCCTGGGCCAGTCCCTTTAACGTGTCGGACCAATGACTCTCTGACAAGTTTCCCATGGTATGCTGGGCGGCAGTCACACTTGATGTGGATATGATGACAATTAAGGCTTCCTAGCGTTTGCTTCACTCCTTCGCCGATTCACCGACACTGCTCAGATTGCTCCACTGCTGTACTTTCTGTGACAACGGGAGCTAAACATTATTTCGCCCTTCCATAAAATATTGTCTTTTTAGGTATGTAACACTCTGAACTTTGTGGTATTGCACTGGTAGTATTATGTCTCGCTACAGCGAGCCACAGCTTCAAGTGGGTGATAATAACTTATATTTGTCTAATTTGGGATCAAAGAATTTCCAATCTTGATGCTGCGACGCTGGGCCAACCTTGAATCGAATGAGTGAGTGAGTAAGTGAGTGAGTCAGTGAGTCGGTGAGTGAGTCAGTGCGTGAGTCAGTGAGTGACCGAGACAGTAACCAACACGATACATTGAATCAATGCTGGCTTGACATCAAATAATAATAATAATAGTTTATCATGTTTATTGATCGTACTCTGTACATAGCATATACAAACAAATAAATATATTTAAAAATTAATCACAGCAATCAAAATTCAAAATGTCTTTAACCCTTTCACCGCGGATGTCACCAAAAGGCGACTCCCTGGCAGACCGCGGATGTCGCCAAATTAATTACTTTTTTTTAGTTAAAAAAATAATAAATTCAGCGCTCAGGCAATTTATGATGCCATAATCCCGCGGTGAAAGGGTTAAACTGTGTGCTATTCAAGTACATTTCGATCTATCAATGACAAATAAAAACAATTGGTGCAGTAACTTTAAACAATTGCTAGTACGATTATCCCTTTATGATGAAAGTTTATGGAAAACTAATTGTTATGATTTGAATGAGATAAAGTCGAAATTATTTGAACTGATGGAAACAACCTGGTTGATTGATATACACAACAAACCCAAATTACGTAGATATATCACAATTTAAAACTACACTAATTGTTTCTAGCTACGTTAAACAATATATTTCAAAACCAAGAAGAAGTTTATTAATTTAATTGATCACAGGACGTGAAAATGGACGTTATAAAAGAATACGAGATCATGTAACAAAAACATTTAGAAGTTTACGAGTTGAAGAAAGTTTGTGTAATATGTGTGACCTTTCTGAAACAGATGACGAAATTCACTTTGTATTTATAAGTTCCCTATATGACAATTTTAAAACAACGCTTTTTCAAACTGTGACTGAAAACAATCACATTTTTTTAGAACTGAATAATGACAAATATTTATTTTTAGTTATACATTTTTGGCAACCTCTGTCAAAATTTGTGAAGGCTGCATGAAAAGAGAGAAAATCGAAATTATTCCGATTATAAATTACTCGTGTTGTTTTGAGATAAATATCATGCATTTATGACAATAGTGTTTATAATTATTGTAATTATTGAAAGTGACATATAATCATTGAAATATGTAAACAGATTTAATAGGTCATCTACACTGAGCTGGTGGTCTTCAGATGGTCCCACCTCAGTGTGGATGATTATGTCAAACTGAGCCGCCTTTCCCGTCAGGCAGGGGTGTTTGGTCGTGGGCTGGTTCGGTTGTGGGTCAACGTTGGAGACGTTGAGCCAGCATTGAGTCGGCGTCGACCGGACATCTCATGCTTGTCGGGCCACACTGTCACCAACACCCGCAGATGTATTTTCGTATTCAGAGTGACTTGTAAGCCATTTTTTGGTGGACATTGTACTATGTATGTCGCTGAAATAAATGAAGATATATATTCAAAAAAGTGTGCCAGTGCATATCATTTAAAATATTGTTAATCAATATCGCCTTCTGTTTATTGGCTAAATTATCCTTGGCCCGGTGATGAGAATATACCACCTGCTTCACACATATAACATTGAAACTGTTAGACACAGGCGAACCACTACCGTTTGCAGCCAGTCGGCCACATAAAGACATTACAATATTTTTATACATACAGTTGAAAAACTTAATGATACATAAATGTATCGAACCATCTACAGGCAAATAATTAATTATAAGGTGCAGTAAACATGAATGAGCACAATAAGGCAATTTACGCCAACTCGCAAAAAAATTGTTGGTGTATCTGTGGGATACATCCCATAACTGACTTCGGGCGGATTGCCAGTGGCGTACCCTGGTTCCTCCCCTCAACAGCGGAGCCAATGCAGCACCCGCATCAGTGCTGGCGCTGATGTAGGCCGTGGTAGCCTTAAATAACCGGCAATAGCGTGTTTGACATTAGGTCTCTCATGTGGGATGAATGGAGTTACCCAGAGGGAGTGATCCTTCCTATTGTTACTCTGGGGACCCGACCCGAGGATAGCGGAGCTGCGCGAAATGCCACAGAGTTTCATCATTAAATTGTACAGCGAAACTCAAGTCTCCGGCCGTCTGGGCATGTCTGGGGGTATATCCCCTAGACATGCCCAGAACCCCTTATCGGGCGAGCGAAGGAAAACGCTCTCAATAACCCACCATGCCCTATCACCCCCACCCTCACATCATCATCTGTACATCATTCATCTCATCAACTGACTACAACGTTTTTATCGTATTATAATGTTACCTAAAAGACCTTTTGTGCCGAAAAGTGACGTAAAACAATGATTTACTACTACTACCCATAACTGACAGCCATATAAAGACATACATATTGATATAAATATTTCATATAAACAATTGGTGCTAACATTATAAAAGGAAGATAAAGTACCAGTATTGGTTCAATGTATCGTGTTGGCTGCGAAGGTTGTATGTAATTAACATGATATATGCCGTTCTAGTTCAGTGAACTCTGTGTGCCATGTGGATTAGAAGAGCTGAATAAATGCTGACGTTAATTTATTAAGTCCAAAATCAAGGAATAGTAGGCCTAGCCAATAATAGTTACGGGGAATTTTTAATATATATTAGAAATTGATGTATTTTATTTAAGTATTAGGTCACCTAAATATATTCTATAGTTTCCCTTTTCATAGACACGTAGATTATTTTATTGTGAGGGTTTACCAAACGTAACAGACGTCGCACTAGTGCTGGGCTACTGGATTCTCACGATCTATACTAGCATACTGGGCTACTAAGGGGGCAACCATTCAATATCCAGGGGGAGGGCAGGGATATTTTCGAAATAAATAATTAAAGGCAGAGAGAAGGTGAAATAAATAATTTGATGTCGATCCCATTTGAAATAAATAATTTATGGCATATCGGGCAAGCCTACATGTTTTGGCGTACTAAACTATTTTCTAGCCGATGAAATTTTGAAGATTCTGGAGATATTCAGTTTCTCACATTGCAAAATATTAGGCTAATATCATATTATATAGCCTTAATAAATAATACATTGGCAATTTTTGAAAGTCGTTTCAAAAGTGGTTGAAATAAATAATTTGTTAACCGTACAGCTGGAAAAAAATAACCATGAGCTGGATCATATTGAAAAAAATATTTTGGTCCATCCCAATATCCCTGCCCCCCCCCCCCCTGGATATTAAATGGTAGCCCCCTAATGATTAATGTTTTTTGACACGGCTGCATGGTCAATACAGCCTCCCTCTCAGTGCCAGACTAGCACAGCTAGGTGGCCCTGCTTTGAGAATCAGTTCTGTAATGCCACGTCCTGATGGGCGTACAAAATAACATTCTGGTGGCCCTGAGCTTGACCCTTTCAAACTGTGTCAAATGTGACATTACGTTGGCCAATCACCGATGAACTTGCCCTATCATCGTCCATCCTTCCACGTGTCACTTATGCAGCAATAGCCACGTGGCTGGCCAGTGTATGGCAAAAACATTCCAATGTTCAAAGCAAAAACATTTAGAATTTGTCCAAATTTATGCAGAGAGGCAATTGATGCTAACAGATGATGCCTGGCCTGGTCCACCGTTTACCACACCAGCGATAGAAAGGCAGTTATATGAATTTTTTATCGATGGTGTGGTGACCAACGCCATAGCAAGGACACTTTTAAGTGAAGAACCAGTAAACCCCTCAGGCAGCAGTACGGTGTGCCGTACAGGAACAACATTGAAATACTCGGTTTGCCTTGAGAAATCGTGATGGGAGTTCTGGTGCATATACCAAATAAACCGAGACATGAAGAACCCATGGAAATAGATAAATTCTCCCGTAGACGTTTTCACTGCGAAATTAGGGGATGATGGGCCCCGAATGTAAGAAGCCAGAAATAACAAGAATACATAAGTCCAGGAGCTCCGGCTCCGAATTTGATTTAAGCAATTTTTATTAATTTATTTAATAATGTAGTCCTAGGCTAGGTGAAAAATCAAGACGCAAGACAACAAGGTCTAAGAGACTCAGTCTATTGCAAACCTCCTTTGAAATTAATGATCCTAATCCGTATCCCAGTAATGGTCCACCTATCTGGCACGGTTTACCCGATATCAGGCAAATTGAGGTGAATAAAGGCTGATTTACGGTCATTTTGAATTTGATAGAGACTAGTTAAAAAATTCAAGGGTGAATCTCCCCCCGAAACCTCACATTTGTTTCATAGTAAGGCCCGCTTTCCATGTGAGCAGAAACGCGCGCGTGTCTGCCTACTGGAAAGTTACTTTAATACAAACAATGTGTACCGTTTGCATAAACGCGTTTCAGCGCGCGTGCTAAACGTCGATTCAGGACCGATTGAAACGCGCACGTCTTGACACACGCGCGCGCGATCAAAGAGTCATCCAGCCAGTGTGTCGTCACGCAGTGGGATATTTTCCGTGTATTGTGCTCCGTGAAAACACTCCATGTATTATAGTGAGCAGATTGAAGTGCGCAATAGGCCGGAATGTCAGTTGGAAAGGATCTACACCGACCCTGTGCACGCTATGGGATCACACAAGGCGTGATTAGACTAGAAGTAGGCCTATAGACGCTTTAATAGCACATGTACGCTGCTCTATTGCGTGCAAAAATTAGGTGTAGGTCTATTCTTTAAACTGCTTGACAGGTATAATGAGGGGGTAGGCTTTGTATCGTATAACTCAATTATTCACGGGGCTTTGAAAATCGACGAGATTTGCAAGAATTAACCATCATGACAGAAGACCTAGTTGTTGTTGAGTGAGAACTAATACTTCTGAAGACTGCAGGATGGAATAATCTCGCTTCCCAGAATGTATCATTCGTGAGGTCACAATGCATTTTTGCGTGCTTGCACAAGTATTTGTATTTGTGAGATTGGCCCGGCATTGTGCTTTAATCACCGGCATTGTAGATTAGAGTGGGCAAGATATGTGGTATAACTCGCCGTCACAATGTGAGCTCTGTTAAGCTCCAGTGGCCTACTGTTAATTTTAATTAAATGTACAGAGACGGCCGGCCAAACAGTTCACCAGCAAACACGACACGCTCAAACAATGATGTTTAATGTTGGGCGACCGTCGAAGACGTTGTGCCAACTTTAAAACAACATTGTTTCAACGTGTCGTGCTCGCTGGAATGTGTCAGCGGTGAATAAAGAAAAGGTGTAGGCCTACTTAGTAAATTGGTTACATACACGCAATAAATTGTTATTGTCCTCCTTGCTGTGATCTTGCACAAGCATAACATCGCATAGGCGATTTGTAAAACAGGAACTATCATCAAAAGATCTAACGTTACGTGTCATTCCTGAATTAGGCTATTGGCGCTAAATAGTCCCCTCCGTTTAAATGAGCACATACCTACGATGATTGCATAGTGGTCCACTTTAATTACCTAAAATACTTATATTTATTTGCATAAAACTAATATGGCCTATTTCTATACCGCGGTAGCATGATGATCTCATACCGCTCAAATACTGCAGTATAACAGAATCATCATCACGGGGTGTAACAGGATCGTCATAGGCCTACGCGGTATAACAAGATCGTCATACCGCTGTATAACAAGATCGTCATATGTGGTATTACAGAATCAACCTTGGTCCATACCGCGGATTACAGAATACAGAATCATTAATGGGCTACAGCGGTATAACAAGATCGTCATATAGGCCTCCGCGGTATAACAAGATCGTCATATACCGCGGTATGACAAGCTCGTCATATAGCGTGGTATAACAGAATCAACCTAGGGCCTATACCGCGGATCTTTTCCATTATTTCATTTTGAGCAGTAGCAGTCAAAAGGTTAATCAACATTCGGAGGTAGGCCAATTGATGGTGATTTTCGGGATCCAACTGTAGCTCCCTCACCAGATAGGCACCTTTTTCTTCTCTCCTCCTCAAAATTTCGCGCACCCAGAATATGTGGGTGGCCCTAACTATCTGCATTATGCGATGTCGATTCCGCTGCATTCTATACTTATAACAGAGTAACATTTGCATGTTCCAGACTTCCACTTTCCATTTTAAAGCTTGCGGGAATGACGTCACGCCATGTGGAATTCCACTGGAACCCCCAAGACGCTCGCTGAAACGCGCTAGCATGGAAACACTCGCACTAGTTTAATGTCTGTGCGCGTGTACTCGCGCACGTTTCTGCTTACATGGAAAGCGGGACTAATGGACTAGCATCTAGCACTGCTTGCAAAATATTGGGCATGTGAAAGTAAATAATGGCCGATAGGCGGCCATTTTGAGTTTGATCGAGTCTAAATTTTTCAAGATGCATCCTCATCTGAAATCTCACATTTCGTTTTATAGTAATGGTCTAGCAATCTAGCACGGTTTACCAAATATCGGCCATGTGAAAGTGAATAATGGCCAATAAGCGGCCTTTTTGAATTTTATCAAGTCGAAATTTTTCAAGATGCATCCTCTCCTGAAATGTCACATTTTGTTTTATATTAATGGTCTAGCCATCTAGGACCACCGGAGCCGGCACGTTGGGTCAATAAGGCGATTGTGCGACAGCTTTGCAAGCAGACACATAGAGTTTTAATTCTTCTTAACGGCCCAACTACGACACCTCACACCTACATTGACGTGTCAATTAACGATGTTGACACCACGTCACATTTTGGCTAGGATTACCCAGGATGACCAGTTCACTTTCATTTTTCCGGGCGGCGACAAAATACACAAGGCAAACCTACCTGGGCCCGTTGCGTTCAGAGCTCCATGGTTGGCTGGCAATGGCCTTGGGGCATGATGGGAACTGGAGAGGTAGGTGCCCAAACCCACGCCAGGGGAAGCCTGAGATTTGGTTAGCTGATATTGACCACCAGCGGGTAGGGAGGAATTGGTACCCGTATATTACTGAGTAATTTAGTGTTGCTAAGTCAGTTCAAGTTTATTTTTTACTCAGTTTAAGTTCCGTTTTGTAAGTTACAATTAGACCACGTTGAAAGCTGTCAGTCTTGGTGAGAGCGAAGAGACGAACAGCCAGAACCTACAGTGTTTAGAAAAATCACAACGAGAGGTACTAAAAAATTGAGAAGAAATTATATGAATGAATTGAATTACATCCTGAACAATCTGCTGCTGCCTTGTTACTTTGACGAGGGAAGGTCAAGTGCTTCGAAGAGGCTCAGAGACCGGGGACCCTGTCACAGTAGTGAAATGCGTTAACACAGGACCCCCCTCAGCAATTGGATTAAATAGGCATGAAACCATATACGTAATGGCAATATACAAGATGGCCTAACATACCGGTATTAGATTTTAATCGTTTAAGCACCAACTTGAATGATTCAATTTCACTCATTTGCAGATGCTGTGTATCGCTGAAGTGGCACGTAACTACAACAGGATGGAAATTATTTTGATTTGGGAAAGTACAACATCCACCTTAAAAAGGTGTTAATTGAACTGCTCATAGCAAAATAAACAATGCTCATCAACGACGGAAATAGGCCTTGGCCTCTAATCATGGATTAAAAAAAAAAATGCTTAAAAAAAGTTTACTTTAAGTATTATGTCATGACGATTTAGATTTTTTTCAAGCAATAACCCTTCCTGAAGCCGCACCAAGGGCTTTGTTTTATAGTAATAGTTCGGGTTTCTGGCACGTTTTCAAAGTTTCAGCAAATAGTGTATTTAACTAAATCTACTTCTTACTTCGTCGCACATCACTTTACCAGGCTAAAAACTCCATCGAAATATAAATTCATTTATTTGATCAATTCATGCATAGGCCCCTATGTTATACAGACAGAGCTTGTCTTATTCGACAAAAAAATTCCATCAAGTAAAAGTAAACCATGTAAATTATAGTGATTTCTCAGGAGCAAATTTTATTCGACCTTATTAACATATAAATATCAATTCATTTATGTAATTAAGTAATATGTATTGTGAAATGTGATTCGAAAAAATTTCCGATGGCAAATGAAAATGTCAGATGTAAAGGATCATTTACATCTGATCCATTTTAGCGCTGGAATATTTTTGTATTTAAAACCATGGAGACCAAAGGGTCTTTTTCCAATTTAAAATCATCATAAATGTCTTAATTAGCTCTTTCCGCTTCATTTGAATATATATATTACGGGTCTACGACCATTATTTTTTTACTGCGGGGATCAAATTTAGACGTCTAATGTAGATTCCGAAGCTGTAAGGGTTATCATGGTTAAGATGACTATGTTATTAAAAAGTTTTGAAGGACATTTTATATTTACAACCTTCATATTTGTCCCAAGTGTATCTTTTACTCTTTATGGTCAGCTTATCGTGAGTGTGCTTGCGGGAACCGTCTTTAGACGTCCGTCTCCAAAGTCTGTTCCCACACTGAAAGAAGTAACAAATTCATAATGGCCATAGACCATTACATGTATTCAAATGGAGCACAAAGAGCTAACTAAGACATTTATGATGATTTCAAATTGTGAGTATCCTTATATTTCTACCAGGTGTCTTTTTTCTTCTTCACAGACCCACGTGGTTTATTGTGTGTGTGTTCGTGCCGCTTCAGGTGGGTATTAGTTTTGAAGCATTTCTTACACACAACACATTCATATGGCTTATCGCCCGTGTGCACTCTCTCGTGCTTCAACAGCTGACACTTGGTTCTGAAGCATTTCTCACACAATTCACAAGGATATGGTTTATCCCCCGTGTGGATACGTTCATGTTGTTTGAGGTCACTTTTGATTCTAAACACTTTGTGGCATGTGTCACATGTAAAGGGTTTGTCATCAGTGTGCACACTTTCATGCCGCCTGAGATGGGTTTGAGTCCCAAAGCAGGCTTGGCAGGTGACACACTGGTAAGGCTTCTCGTACTGATAAGGACGATCCATAAAGTGGGTTTTCTCATGCCGCTTCAGATTATCTGCATTTGCAAAGCATTTTTGGCACACGTCACACATGTGATGCTTGTCATCCCTGTGAAGGAGTTCATGCTGCTTCATCTTAGATTTCCGTAAGAAGCATTTTCCACAAACGCCACATGCGAACGGCTTTTCCCCGCTGTGGATCAGTTCATGTTGCGTAAGTACAGTTTTATTTCTGAAGCACTTCTGGCATGTCTGGCATGTAAACGGTCTATTGTCTGTGTGAATGTGCTCGTGCCGTCTAAGTTTATTTCTGTTCCTGAAGCATTTCTGGCACACGTCACATATGAACGGTTTCTCATCTGTGTGTATATTCTCATGTCGTGTCAGGTCGCTTTTTCTGGCAAAGCATGCACCACATGTATCGCATTGATGTGATTTTTCGCCAGTGTGAATAATTTCATGTCGATTCAGCCGGCTTTTACTTGTGAAACCTTTATCGCATTTTTCACAGTTATAAGGCCTTTCATTTGTATGGATCCACCTATGTTCTATCATATCACAGTTTCTTCTAAATTCTTTGTTGCAAATATCACATGGGAAAATTATTTTGGACTTTTTCGTTCTGGACTGATCTTCAACACATTGCAGGCATGTTGTATAAGTTTGGGGGTTGTTGTAAAAATCAAGAGCCTGACATGTCACAAGTGATTCATTGGATGCGAACACTGCACCACAGGTATGACACATGTGGTTGTATGCATGTTCCTCCATGGCCTCGCTAACAGGACTTGACACTAACAATGCCGCACAAAAATCATCCAAAATTCTCACATACACAAAACTTCCCGTTTCTATATTTTGTGATATAAAATTATACTTGGCGGCCATTAAAAATGACTGAGTTGGTTGCATTTCTCCATCTAGGCTATACCAGGCCATATTGCAAAACAAACCTTTCACAGCAAAATTGTGTAGCTTGGTAATTATTTGTTCTGCGTCCCACTGGAAAGTTGTTTCAAAAAATAAATCAAAGTATGTTCTGTCATCAAATTTTAAAATATCTCTCTTTCCTGTGTATACAAATTCCAGAAATGCTGTAATCTCATCAGAGTTCAATGTCATCTCTATGGTATAGATTCCACGATTGCATTCGCTAAGTTCCTGTTGCAGGACAGCGCTGACTGCGGCGAGCACTGCTGCATGAGCCACATACTCGCCGCCTTCTGCTGACACCAGAGTGGCATCGCACAGGTGCCCTATCTGCTGGTAGTGATGCAGGGTGCATAACAGACGTCTTGCTTCAGATACATGATTTATTTCCCGATATCTGTTCAGGGTTGCGAGCACACCCCTCTCTTGGTAGTCTTCATCCATGATCATACATAGTTCTAAAACAAATAGAAAAGTAGGTTAACCCTCACCCTGGTAAGTTAAATAATTTAAATTTTCAGCCACTTGAAGCTGTGTCTCTCTACCGCGACCCACAACTTCAAGTGGCTGAAAATTACACATATTTGTTTAATTTGAGCACAAATCTTGATGCAAATCTTGATGTTTAGACACACATTTCATTACCAATAACAGTGATTTGGGCGACAAATAAAACAGGTGAAAAACGACAATAGTCGTGATCAACGGGAGAAGGGTTATAATTTTATAGCATTAATTCCTGAGTGGTTTCGAGCTTTTTTATGTAATACATAATATTGACTGAAATGTATGAAACAGACGCAGATCTCATCAAACATCTAGTGTTAACCCTCAACCCTTTAAGCCCTCACGATCCATTAAAGCATCATTTTACATCCTTGAAAACACAATCTATTTCCTTACAACTGAAGGTTTTAGAAGGAAAATTTCCATAAAACTGGTTTACCAATACATGGTAATTTTCTTTAATTTCTCACCCACATCAAATCATCTTCATTCACTACAAGTCGAGAATTGCGACAGCAATTCGCGGCTTTTAGTGGATGAAAATGACTATGGTAAACTTAGGCTTGAAAGGGTTAAAGCGCAAAACTAATTTTGCAAAAAACATCGCAATCAAAGGGGTTTTTTCAATTCGAAATCATAAATGTCTTAGTTAGCTCTTTCTGATTCATTTGAATACCTATGTTATGGGTGTACGGCCATTAGAAATATTTTTATTCTTACAGTGTGAGGATCGTCTTTAGACGTCATCAGAATCTGACGTCTACAGGCGTAGATTCTGACGTCTAAAGTCGATCCCCGCGCTGTAAGGGTTAATTATAGCAGGGATAGATAAAAAACATGAGAGAATTTTGTCATTCCATTCCAATGTAGAATTCTTATTTTCCATCATAACTTGAGTAATTTGTTAAAGTATCTACAATATAAGTCAGTAGCCATCGCATTTGACTGTCACAAGGTCAAAATGTAATCAAGGTCAAGGTCAGGACATAACATGTTATTTAACTCGTTCAGGGATCAAATTTCGTAGGTCATTTGTTCAGGACATGCATAATTTAACCCCTTTAACCGCTAAGCAGGGTCATAGTCGTTATGCGCTTTATCAGTCGTATTAATCACAGTTAATGTGAACGAAATGTGTGTTTAAACATCAAGATGTGCAAATGTTTTGTCTCAAATTAGTCAAATATTACCCAGTATGACTGGGCCGCCTAACTCATTTACTGCGCGAGGCCCAGTTACACTGACCGCCATTTTGTTTACACAGCCAGCTGTGTAAAATGTAGTAGTAAATAAATGCTTTACGTCACTTTTCGGCACAAAAGGTCTTTTAAGTGACATTGTAATACGATAAAAACGTTGTAGTCATTTGATGAGATGAAAATGATGTACAGATGATGATGTGAGGGTGGGGGTGATAGGGCATGGTGGGTTATTGAGAGCTTTTTCCTTCGCTCGCCCGATAAGGGGTTCTGGGCATGTCTAGGGGATATACCCCCAGACATGCCCAGACGGCCGGAGACTTGAGTTTCGCTGTACAATTTAATGATGAAACTCTGTGGCATTTCGCGCAGCTCCGCTATTCTCGGGTCGAATAGTCCCCAGAGTAACAATAGGAAGGATCACTCCCTCTGGGTAACTCCATTCATCCCACGTGAGAGACCTAATGTCAAACACGCTATTGCCGGTTATTTAAGGCTACCACCGCCTACATCAGCGCCAACACTGATGCGGGTACTGCATTGGCTCCGCTGTTGAGCGGAGGAACCAGGGTACGCCACTGGCAATCCGCCCGAAGATTATAGCCAGATACGAGGAGGCTGCAGCTGCCCTTGGATGATTGCTGTAGACTAGTGCTTCCGTACAATGCCGTACACAGCATCCAACAGACGAAACAGATCCCTAATGACCCTCCCCGGATGGGGGCGAAAAGTACTACTACTAGCAATCATCCCAGTACCCCAGCTGTGTAAAAACGACAGTCGCACTGCCTACCAAAAAACTCGGATGCCAAGAAATTGAGACGAATATTTCAAGTGCCTATGAAAACTAGGCCATTTTCAGCAGGCGCAAACTTGTGATCGTATTGGAACTATTACATTTAAAAATGGAGGTCACTGTGTCAGAGCCTTGCGATGTCATCAGGGTAGTCAAATATAGGCAGAGTCGGATGATTGTCGTCAGGGGCGGTTCCAGGATTTGAAAAAGGAGGGGGTGCAGAGGGTTCGGGGGCTTGCCACAAATATTTTTTTGGTCAATTTAGGGGACTGTTTAAAGAATTTGGCGAAAAATGGGGTGGGTGTGTGCCACTTGCCCCCGCCCTCTGGATCAGCGCCTGGTCGTCGTGGTTGTGCATATACATTGCTCCAAACTGTTCAAAGGCCTGGAGTGTGTAGTGCTGTGTATGGCACTACGCACTACAAAGAACCCTTGAAGTCATTCAATAAGAGTAGGGCATAGTCCCGATTTCGGGCTTCCTTTTATATTGCCATGATTGTTCAGAAAGTCATGTAATGCAATTTTCACTACTCACTGACTCATTTAACATGTTTAAAGCACGTTGGAAAAACTGCCTACTTTTTAATGTAACATTACGATCTAATTAGGCCGAGACGGAGGCCAGGAGCCTATTAAGTTTATTGCACTGTGTGTGTGGCTTATTTTGTGGAAGGAGGGGTGCTGTGTGTGGGAAAAATCTGACTTTTCTGAAAAACGGTCCCTATAAACAAGTCAAATATAACATTTGAGGTCACTAGGTCAAATAGTTACGTGTTTAAAAAGTGTAACGAAAAAATATATTCACGATTATATACATTGTGATTAGAGCTTAAAGGGAGAAGGTTGGAATAATGTTGACCCAGCATCACAGACAGTGGCCCAGCATTACGTCAGAATTGGGCCAATGTATCGTGTTATCTGGCTTTCCGGCGCAGGGGAGGAAAGTGTCAAGTACATAGCAATGCCGCAGTCCCAGTAAACACGGGACAATCACCCAATGCCGTTTCAATGTTGGGCCAACATCAAAGACGTTAGGCCAACAATGAAACAGCATTGGGTAAATGCCAAGTATTTGCAGGGGTGCTGCCGGCGCAAGTACACAGCAGACCCAGTATTGGAGTAGTGTTGGGCCAGCGCCTTGGACGATTGACCGGCATTGAACCAGATGTACAAGGTACATCGTAGAGACACGCAGCAGCACGATTCACTGGCAAGTATTGAATGGATGTTGGCCAGCACCGGCGATGGTAAGGATAAACGTTGAAGATATAGCTTAAATTGTCCCCTTGGTGCTTTCCTTAATTATATCCTGGACATTTAGGATTATGGTACATGAGGAAGACCAATACAGTTATGTTTACAAAATATTAAGCCGATCTTTGTCTATAGCACTCAAACAGCCTAAAGCCGGGCCTCGGATTTCTAGATATAAAAAAAATTAAAATATTAAAAATCCAGGAATGAGGGTAGGCCTACTTTCAAATCAAATACGAGTAATTTCCCCCACTTGAAGTTGCGGTTCGTGGTAGCGAGACACAACTTCAAGACTTCAAAATTTAAATGATATAACTTAGTGCTTCAAGAGTTAAATAGATGTTTTATTATCTCATAAAAACAATGATATTGGGAATGAAATGGTTGTTTAAAAATAAAGTTTTGCACATTTTGGGTCTCCGTTATAGGCCTAGGGCCCAAATGGCCCATCAGAGGGACTACTTTATGAGCTGCAATGTGACTTGTAGCCCATCTTGCCGCATCAGGTCTGATAGTCAGACCACTGGACTGACCCGTAGGCCTAGCAGACTGCCAGACAACTGGATAGCTGAAGATGCTTGTAGCCAAACTTCCCAGCAAATAAGAGACGTTGAACCTGTGTTGGTTTAATGTTAGAGGAATGTCACAATGATGCTACAACATTGGTCTTTATTAACTCTATCGTCAACATTAAATCACTATTGGCTCAACATTTCGTGGGCCTATAAATTCATTGCTGGGTTGTGTGACTGTCGACCTGAAAAGACGATACATTGACCCGATGCTGGTTTAATGTTGGGCCAGCGTCTGCGACGCTGGGTCGACATTAAACCACCATTAGGGCGGCCTATACACAATTCATCATGTTCATGCTATTGTATTACAACTAGGCCTAATTGTTGTAGGCCTGGCCAGCAAACACACGACTTTGAAACAATGTTCGACCACCGTCTCCGACGTTGACCCAACATTAAAACATCATTGGTTCAACATCTCATGCTTACTGGGTATTTGTTGCGTGGTAGCCTAGGGCCAACACTACTCATAAGACCCACCTAACACGGTCACCTTCAGGGTGAAGAAATTTCGCCGATCCCTCGGTCAATTCTGAATCAATTTTTTTACACACACTATTCCCTTGTTGGTCTACCGTCTACGACGCTCAGCTGGACCAACATCACACCAACACTGGGTCAACGCTTAGACTTCATAAAAAATCACAATGGATTGTAAATGGATTGTAAACATGGTAAAATCAATTTCTTATAGAGATAAATTAAAATCAAACATTCGGATGGCTAAACGAAATCACTGCTACTCATTATTTGCAAAATAAAAATATAATATTAAAAATACATGGACTATTATAAACATGATAATGGATTTATTACAACAATCTAAAGTCAAAAGAGACTTTCCTAATCATTTTATGATCAATGGGGGAGAAATCTATGATTTAAACATCATAGCTAATACATTTTGTAAATATTTCATCGACATTGGACCTAGCCTGGCTAAAAACATAAAAATGCCCAGAAACATTCACGTTGAATACTTTATAACTGGCACGCATAACTGTACATTTCAATTTAAGAAAATTGGCGACATTTCGATACTTAGGATAATTAGTGAACTACCAAATACATCTGGTACAGATTTTGAAAATATTTCTATGAGATTAATAAAGGCAATTACAAATATATGGTTTTAGGGCTGGTCATTCTACTGAGTTAGCATCGATTGAACTAATTGATAGAATCACTCAAGACCTTGATAAAGGCAAACTACCGATATCCATTTTCTTAGATCTGTCAAAGGCTTTCGCCACTCTTGATAATGTCAGTAGAGTTAAAAAAATTTAAAGACTATTTACAAAATAAAACCCAATATCTTTCTTATGATAAAACTAATTCTGATAGCCTGTGTATCATATATCCACTGGTGTAGGCCCTGCCTCAAGGGTCTATATTGGGCCCTCTTCTATTTATCATAGGCCTATATAATATTATTGATTTATGCAATGCCAGTAAACTGTTTAAGATGATTATTTATGCTGATGATACTACTTTATACTCCACATTGGATGTTTTTGGCAATTATATTTCCAAAAAAATTGATTTAAAATTAACAAAAGTTGCGGACTAGTTAAAGTTGAACAAATTAGCAATCAACATAAAAAAAGCCAAATTCATGTTTTTTTTAATATGCTTCAAAAACAAGTCAATATAGGCCTACCAAATATAGAGATTGAAAATATCAAAATAGAATTTGCTGATGAATTTATCTTGTTAGGGTTACCAATAGGCTACACAAGCATTTAAACATTTGGGATTATATTATTATATTTTATTTCCATGCAGTCCACTAATTTTAACGTTCTTAATATATTTATATTTAATTTGTGTCTCTCTTTTTGCGCTGATATACATAGACTACACTCGTATTTGTCTGCTTCTCCCTCCTCATTAATGTTACCAGTTCTTGATGTTACTATCATATGATTGGCCGTCTTTTTGACTCTCCGTCTTCCGCGACGATGCAGTTTTTCAGAAACCTTTTTACTTAAAGGGTGGCCTGCATGGAAGCGGCGTCTCATAAGCTTTTTGCAGGTCTCCTTTGCATTTTGATAATTAATTGTATATATGTATATGTAGGCTTATGTTTCAATCATAAATAAATAAACTGAATTTCAGTTTATAGCAGAATTGAATGGGTGTTTGCCCCGGTTTGTCTGTACTGTCAAAACAACACGTGTCCGTGCAATCAACAGCGCACTGACTGAGCAGCAAACCTGGCGTTATCATGCAATCGTGGCCTATCAACATGATCAACAACAAATTTGATATTATCTCAAATTAACATGATTATCCTATCAAGTCAAAAGGTTGTTACTGTAAATTCTAATACAGGCTTCTTGAGAATATATGACATAAATTACAATTTTAATAGTACCGGTAATAGATATATTCCTCCATGGACCATGCCTTACCTTCATCTGACACTGTCTGAATCAGCTGTGTTTGTCTGGGGCCGTGTATTGACCACTTGATCTGTACAAAGCCTGCACGTTGTCGAGCGTACGCTGGTATGTACGCGCCGCATACCAACGTACCACAGCCCGGGTGTAGGCCTACAGTACTGTACTGTACTGTGTGCACACTTCTGCTGTCACTTCTCCTAATGCACGTGTGAAACACACTGTGTGTAAAACGACTGTTGTCATTACGATTTTAAAGGTAGTGCCTATTACTATTACTTGACCTATTACGTATAAATTATCACTGAATCAATTGTGTAACGGTAGGCCTAAGTTATAATAATTAGACTAATGTGTGTTAAGTGACCAGTGAACAGGTGAAGGAGCGCGCAGCGCGTGGACCTGTACGAAATAAATGTCGATGCTACGATAGGCCAATGATAGGACTATAGTCTATACCAAAACAAGTCACATTAAAAGTGATCAACCAGGATCGCATGTTTTTCGCTGATTTCTCGGTCAATTGTCAACCGATTTTCATGAAATTTTGTAACAATCATATTTCAACAGAATCCTAATATCCCTGAAAATTTCGTAAAATTATATATCGTATTTTAAAAGTTAGACCATTTGACATGTAATAAATTGAAATTACGACGTCCTTCTATAAACCCATTAGACTAATTCTAGAATTTTATTACATGTCAAATGGTCTAACTTTTGAAATATTTAATATAATTTAGATAAATTTTTACCGCTGTTAGGATTTGAATAGAAAATGGCCTTTGAAAAATTTCATGAAAATCGGTTCTGAATTGACGGAGAAATCGCCGAAAATCATGCGATCCTGGTTAATTTGACGGCGAGTATAGTATAGGATAGAGCAGCTCTAGAGCACTAACTGTACCGCCAGTTATTAACTGTCATGCATGCGTCTCGGACGCGAGCCCGATTGATAAGCCTACTATACTGTGTGGGTCTATCAGAGAAATACCCATCCTTGTTCCCCTCCTTTTTTCGATCATCAATGTGACTATTAGGGTAATGTGGGGCAAAACGCTGTAGGCTAGTGGGGTGAAACGCCCATCCCTATTTTGACGCCATTATAGACAATTTTTATTATTTTATGTCATTTAAATACATAGGCCCTGTAATATTGCAATGTAACATATTTCTTACACATTTTAACGGAAAGATGGCAAGTTTGTAATGGGGAATTTTTTTCCAAAATGCGACTTTTTGATGTAATTTTAAACCTGCGAAATTTAAAAACTTCTGAGCCCGAGCTTATATCACTATGGAAAATGTCTAGACGTTTAAAGATAGATAGGCCTATATTATTTGCTTTTAACATGTTTACCATTGACTATTAAAAATTGTTTGATAATAAGGTAAGTGATGTAAACTTGGTAAACAGGTAAATATATGTTTTATTATAAAATCGCCCATGGGACAAAACATCCATTTACACGTGGGACAAAACGCCCGTGCATGGGCGTTTTCCCCCTGTACATGTCATTGAGAGTTATTGAAATATAACATAGTTATATGTTATGTTATATAACATAGTTATATGTTAACTTGATGAACATAAAAGTGGGGTAGATAAATCTGCCAAATTACAAAGAAGACACAAATAATTTAATGTTGATGTCCATCTGGAGGTACTGTTTCAGAAAAGCACGTCAGCCAAAGACATTTTCAAAAGTTTGGCCATTTTTTTCAAAATGGTCGCCATTATCTTGATTATACTACTAATTTGAACCCTTTTGTCTCATTTGAACTGCCATAAAAAACACGCATGTATATGTCTTCAGGCATTGATTGTGCTCTACAATACTCCCAGCATCAATAATGTTTTATCATATTGATTAACAAACACAAATATATGCTTCTGCTATAGCCATACCTAATTGTATATTGTTTTTTATTGACAGATATGCGCAATGTTCAATAGACTGATAGATGAAGAAAGTTAAGCAATGTTAAGACAAGAGTATAATATATTCCAGTAGCAATACGCAAGACGGATCAAAAATGGATGTAACAGTGAATACAATAGTTTATTAGCTACAACGCATACGACAGATCAATATTTGACAATGGATGTAAAAAGTGATGACGATGGTATATTAGCTGCGATATACATGGTAAATAAGAGTCAGACAGATCAACGCTTGACAATGGATGTAAAAAGTGGTGACAAGGGTATTTTAGCTGCAATAAACATGATAAATGAGACTGGTCAACACAGGGCAATGAATGTAAAAAGTGAAAACAGGGCTATGTTAGCCACAGTAAAGACAGACCATCTTTCTGGAAAGGGGAGTCTGCTAGCCACCCTGTACCAGTACCAGCAGGCAGGTCACCTGTGTGACCTCACTGTGAGGTCATCTGATGGCAGACATTTTGAAGCTCATGCTGGTGTTTTAGCAGCGGCCAGCTCTGTTATTGCACAGGAGTTGAGTGAATGTGATCGTGGTAATTACACCATCGACATGGCTCTAAACTCCGCGGAGACAGACGCGTTAATCAAATTCGCATACACGGGAACAAAAATCCCATTAGAATGCTGTGGCATCACACTGAATGATCTCTGGGACCAAACAACGGAAGGATATCACAACAGCCACATCGTGTGTAAACTTGATGAATTTGCTGAGAAAGGATTGTTCTGTAATATGGCACTGCATAGCGCAGACGGAGAAATACAGCCAGCTCACTCATTTGTAATGGCTGCCAAGTATGAATTTATGTCACAACATATACAAACAGGTAGCATTGTGTATTTCGGATTTCCTGAAACAAAACTGGAAAATAGTAATGTTCCTCTTACAACAAATGAAAGGAGGAATAATTTTGAAGCAAATCTACTTACTATTACTAGAGACTATGTGTGTTATGCCTGGCCTGATATTTTTAAAGACAATCATGACAGTATCTCACTTCTGTCACATGGAAACATGAAAAAAATCAAGAATGAACTTAAAAGAAAACATAGGCGATTTGAGTGTGACACTTGTCACAAGAAGTTGAAAAGCAGAACCGATTTGGTGGAGCACACACACATTCACACTGGTGAAAATTCCTACGTCTGTGACAAGTGTGGCAAACAATTTAGAACAAAGATCAACATTACCCAACATCAGCTGACACACATCGAGGGGAAGTCCCACGTGTGTAAGATATGTGATAAGCGTTTTCAATGTCACAGGTACCTCTTATCGCATCGACGTAAAATGCACATCAAACCTGATGATAGACCCTATGAATGTACAATATGCCACAGACGTTTCGTATCAGATCGTGGACTAACGCTACATAAACTAACACTACATAAACCAATTCACAGTGACGACAACACGTAATTCTCGCTACCACGATCCACAACTTCAAATGACTAAAGATTACTTGGGTCTGTGCAATTTAGGTCATTTTGTATAATACTTTCACATATTTAAGAATATTTCACTTTTGAATGAAAACCCAGAAACACTAGCTGACTGCTGCTGCTGTCGACATCAGAGCTCTGAGGTTTAAACACTGTATCACGTGAACATGGTGAAATAAATTATTTAGCTAGTTCAACAATAATTGTTTGTTATTTTATCATTATTGACAATATTGATTGGAAATCAAGTGTAAAATCACATGTTGCATTCTGCTCAGTAGGCGCTTCATGTCGTGATTAGGCAGCGGAACTGATATTCTCAACACCTGTAGAATGTCTTGCCATGCGTCACCAGTCAGCACAGCACATTTGTAAAACATTTGTACAATGGTGGACCAACGTCAAAGACGTTGGGCCGACGTTGTACAAATGTTATACAAATGTTTTGTGTTTGCTGGGCAATACGGTTCGCATGTATAAGATGCATTCATCATTTTTGCAGCCAGAGATGACAAGGATATTTTCAGTGTGGTACTAAATACTTTTTTTTTACACAATCCTTTTTTTTGAATAATTTTTCAACTACAGAATACGTCAGCGAATGGAGATGCCATGTCTGATAGCTGCATCAATCAATCAATCAATCAATCAATCAATCAATCAATCAATCAATCAATCAATCAATCAATCAATCAATCAATCAATCAATCAATCAATCAATCAATCAATACAGCTTCTACAGGGCCTATATCATCAGCAAACTCGCAAAGAGGCGCACAAATCCTTGGCATAAGCATGTGTCCTAATTGAGGCCAGAGCAGGTTCATCAACAGGGAGCCTGGCTACCAAGGAGATAGGGTGTGAAGTCCAGATGAAATACATGAGATTTAGATATTTTGAGCATTTCGTCCGAACAAGTAAGTCAGCCAGATATGCAGGTTGGTTTTCTTTTAGGTTTTGGAAAGTTATTGTGCATATTTTAAAATGAATGCGAAACTTGACAGGAAGCCAATGGAGTTGTCTTAGAATAGGAACGGAACGACTAAAACGTGGGGCCTTGGCTACCACTCTTGCAAGGCAATTCTGAACGCGCTGTAATCTAGCGATATCCTATTCTGCCAAAAGTGAGTTTCAATAATCTAACTTGCTACTTACCAGTGCCACTGCAATTTGTTTGGCAAGATCTAAGGAGAGGTTTTTCATTAAAATTTTGGTGAGATAGCAGCTATTTGCTTGGTTTGGGGTCAATCTTCTTCAATACCTTTGATATCACTCACCTGAGGGCCGCCATCTTAGATAGATGTCAGTAAACTGCTTAACACCCAAGCCGGCCAATGGCAATATTTCATCTATCAATTTCTAATATGGCGCAGCGCCATGCTGCCCTTTGTGAGCACCATGATGCCTTTTTGATATTTGTAATAAACACCAATCTCACATGGGCCCGCATGCTAGGGAATAGATTATTAAATGTAACACAGCGATTGGTATGATAAACATGATAAAGCGAGCAGTTGGTTTTAATGCTCCTGTTACGACCTCTCTGTACTGTACAATGGACCTAACTTAAAACAACATTGGTTCAACATTATCTTGTTTGCTGGGATACATGCAGGGAGATATTTAATTTGCGATATATGAACGTATTCTGTTGAGAACGTATCACAAGAGACGACCAATAACATCCTTAGTGACTACCCGGTGTACACGATGAATTGACCCAATGTTGTTATGGTGTCGGGCCAGCGTCGCAGACAGTGTACCAGCAGTGAAACAACATTGGGTCCATGTATCATGTTTGCTGGGTATGGATCACTGGGTACGTAACATCTCGTAGGATAATCAGTTGAGTGAACTTTTGAGCAAATATATATGTATGAAATGAAAACAAGAAAAACATGATGCGAAGTATGTTATCATCACCTGCCACACCTCCACTGCAACCATTGTATCATTACGAATATGACCGGAAGAGTTGGCCGTGTTACATGTGATATAATCTCAGTCGGACATCTTTTTGAAAATCTATCAATCATTCTTAGATGAGATGACTTTTTCAAACCTAAATTGATTTTTAGTGTGATTTCAGCAAAAATCCCATAGGACCCTTTTTCAATGTTTCCACACACATGTAGGCCTACAACACTGTACAGTGCGTACATTACAAACATGTCAAATAACTTTATTATCATGTGGTTACGATAACCTGATAACATCAAATGACACATTGCTATAGGCCTAAATGAAAACAAATTGTTCAAATCTCCTACATCAAAATATACGATTGATCCGTTAGGTATATAGAAGTATAAGGGTAATTGTGTGTTGATAAAGCGTCCCCTGGCCATACACTGTCTGAGTGCTGCAGTAACTTTTTTATTTCAAGCGTTAATTGTCCGGTATCGTCAATAAGCATTATTAAACATGTTGAACAATGCAAGCACAATACAATTTCAAAAGAAAATTTGACAATGTGTTATTAACCGACAAATAATGCATTGTGATAATTTTTAAAATTATTTGTTATTTTACTAAATTGCCTGCGTTAGTTATATAGAAGTCTAAGGGTTAATTGTGTGTTAATAAAATGACCGGCTACTTTTGACCATACACTGTCTGAGTGCTGCAGTATCTTTTTTATTTATTTTAAGCGTTAATTATCTGGTATCGTCAATAAGCATGATTAAACATGTTAAATAATGCAAACAGACTGCAATTTCAAAAGAAAATATGACAAGGTGTTATTAACTGACAAATAATGCAATAGTGATTATTTTTAAAATTATGTTATTTTAAGAAGATGACTGAGTTAGGTGTATAGCCGATTATTTCTTCATAAAGCAGGTCTCTACAGCAAACATGCAGTGCTGAGGTAATGATGGGCCTTCATCGCAGTGCCCAACATTAAAACAGCGCTGATTCAACCGCCCGTGATAATAAAGACCATCCTAAATAATAAGTAAAGACGTGGGAATGTCCTAATTACACAACTCAAAACTTTGAATTGGAGATAGTGTTTATATAGATTTTACAATTCACCTTAATCTTTTTTTAGGAAATTATCATCACCCGTACATTTTAAGTTTTAATACAAATAATAGACGTGTAATTTGTTTCTATCTGGACCCAGAGGGTTATTGATGCGGCAAGTCAGCGCTCGCACATGTCCCGAGCCCCGTCAGCACTGTGAGGACAGGGATTAACACCAACACGAAATCTAGTACAAACACTTAAAACAATGCGAATAAGTAGACAATGGTAGGGCTGTTAGTTTCTCATCGGAACACTTCTCTGAACTTGCATTACCGTTCATGATTAGCTTCATAACCTGGAATAAATTTTCAACTCCACTAACTCGGGAGTAGCTACTCCATCACTGAGGAATTATTTGTGGGCTGGGAGCGACAACTGGCAGCCGATAGAAAGTTGGAATGTGCGCTGAGTAAGGATATGCCCTCAGATGTAGAGTCTGATGATAAATATGCAAGTGACGGTCGGTCAGTGATTATTTAAATAATACTCATTTCATGAGACTATGCCAGCAGTTTCTGTCCTCAAAGACTTTACAGCAGACCGTGGCCTAGATGACATTTTGCATTATATGTTCAATATTAAGGATAAATTACAAGACTCTCATGTGGAAATAAAATCCGCCGGTCAACAATCCTCCATCAATTCATTTTTCAAACTGCCGTAAGCTGTTTTGTGACATTCATTTTGAAAGAATATTTTTTTTTTATTTTTTTTTATTTAATTGTGCATAATTGTATAATCAATTTTAACTTTGCACTAAATACAAAAACTGTTTTTCTAAACAGCTGCAATCAACTTTTGGACGGGGGCCCTAGGGTAGTGGTTAGCACCGCCGCCTTCCACGCCAGAGTTCGGGGTTCGGTTCCCGGACTCGGCGGTTTGAAAGAAACAAAAATGTTTCTTCCCCATCCATGTGTGAAAGTCAGTATTGCGGGGAGCCTCCGTGACCGAGAGGTAGCGTGCTCGGCCTCAGACCGCCAGGGCTCGAATTTCGAATCTTGTGTCTGGAGGACAGTGTCATCTCAATCATCTCACCATCCTCAGGAGGTTCTCCTGGCCCAGTTTAGCCTATATGTGCACAAAGGTGGCCTAAAGCCCGATTCATTTCATTTCATTTCATTTGCAATCAACTTTGAACACATTTACTATTGTTATTATTCATTTCATTATTTGGAGCATATGCATACTTAATTTGATATTTATTGTCCGATCACTAATGCCATTACGGTCAAAAGATTATCTTTTTATCTTTTTATCTTATTATCTTTTTCAAGATAATATGACGTAATACGATAACAGGATCATTAATTTAACTGGATCTCTGGGACACTCTAGCGCACATTAGGGGAGGCTTGGGAGAGTTGGGCCACTTTTTATATATTGACACCGTTTGTTTTTCTCATTTGTCATAATATTATACTGTTACCTGTGGTTTTGCGAAGTACAGACCATGCCAAACAATCTGAACATTATTTTATTTTATATGCAATATGTTGCATAGGAAAAAAATACGATTAAAAAAAAGATGTTCTCCTGACCCAACTCTCCCAAGCAGTGGGGAGACTTGGGCCATGTTCGGGGAGACTTGGGCCATGCTTGGGAGAGTATGTCGGTATAGATGCGTCAAAATAGACACAACACAAGAAAAAAACAGGAACAATTTAATTATGAACATCTTAATCACCATAGTCATGGATAAAGCAAATTATGCTTGACCCAACTCTCCCACATGGTGGCCAAATTCTCTCTATGTGAAAAAGTTGGGCCATCACCCATGCCCCATGACCCAACTCTCCCATAGTGTCCCAACTCTCCCACATATGACTGTCCCAACTCTCCCTATATGCGCCATTTTTGTTAAATTCAAAATCACAGAATGGCTTTTGATGATATTCAGTCCTTAAATGCCTTGATGACAGAGGAGTATTATAGGTATATGACACACCACAAAAGAGCATTCTACTATGTACTATTGATATGCTAACAAATTGCTTACCTTCGAGTCAATTTTTTACAAATTTTTCAATATAATACATTTCTTGACACAGAATCGTCACTGAACACGGGCTCGACCCAGTTGTGACCCAACTGTCTCAAGTCTCCCCTATCTGTTGAACATGTTGTTTTATTTGGGTATTGTATTATTTCCCTCAAGATTTATAGTAATGGGTGCATAACTACGATAATTAAGAATTGTGTTTAATATAATATTATGGTGTTACGATTTTCGTTCCAACACACGCCCTATCCCCACACCCCCTGGTAATAAAGTATAACAGCAAAGTAGGATTGCAAAAGCTGAAATACATAGTTTTATTGTCTCATATCATGAACAAAATTTAAAACGACTTTTTGTATCATTAGGTAATTATTTTGTTTATTGTAGAGGCCTATACATTGTAATATCATATTGAAAAATATACAAATAATAAACTTATGCCAATTCATAATAAAATTACAAAGTCCTCGAGCAGTAGGAACAATTTTCAGTAAATAATCGCTACAAAACATATGCAATAAAAAGCTGCTTAATTTATAAAGCACATTATATAACTTTTTGGGAAATAATATTTATGTAGGCAATATTGTACTAAAATCTGTGAACAATAAGTCAAACCTAATTGTATATTTTGCCATAGTAATAAGTCCTGAATTCACCATTACAATATTCATCTACGTCGCGAATTGTTGTAATTTATTCGTAGAGAATTACTGAAAACCAAATGAGTTCAATTCGATTTACTTAAAATACTTGATTTTTGTTATTATCGAGACAGGCCTAGTTTTTTGTCATGATAGTCGGAAGATTTAAGCTTGTCTGGAGCATTCACATGTGGTTAATTTTACTATTTTATTTGAATAAAGTATATTTTAACAAAAAAAAGTTAAAATTCAATCACTATTGGTAACTGGAAATGTTTGAATTAGTGATGTCCATGGCTGGACACTTAGATTGTAAATGGTATTTAAGAGATATGTTGAATACTATGTGAGCTTTACTAAAAATGTCAAGATAAATAACTTATTATTCTAATACGCCTTGAGTTTACAACTTCATAATACGTCACTATATTCATCATCTAATTATCAAATACAACGTCTGTAGACATTTTATAAAGTTATCAGTTTGTTAAATCAAACACAGTCGGGAATAATGTATGTAAATATGTATATCTTTTATTTGTTATATATACGTGCTCGAATACAATACGTAAAGTGTTAAAATATTCAATATTTTATTAAATAGAAACAGAGTAAAACATTCATAATTGTGTTTAGCTGATACTAATTTGGTGATTTCTCGGTGATTTATATAATACCAATGGTATAAATTGATGAAGTTTTTTTTCCAATTATAAAAAAGAAATGCGGTTATCTAGTACATTTCCAAAACAGTCAACACCCTACTGCATCCAGAGTAATTACTTTCATAAAATCAGTTATACAGTTATATTTAAGTTTGAGTAAATTATATATTTACACTATGTCATATTTCCACAACATATAACAGGCATATCACAAATATCATATTTTTACTAATAAAATAAACAACAGTTGTATGTAACGTTACCATGCCAATCTGCCTAAAAATGTTATCAGTGTTGCTTTAACACGTCTGCAATCATATGTGTCAAATATTGCGTGTACAAAAACACTAGGTCTCATGCTCTTCGACCACATTGTCTTAAAGCGACTCGGTCAGTCAAAGAGCATAAAAAATCATCATTTTTATTTTGGCTGTCTTTTAAAGTGTGGGTTGCTGTGGCAACGTAGTAAGTGTACAGAATCCCTGTTTATTCGGACTAAAGCAGAAACTGAATGCATACAAATCAAATATAGGCCACAACGTCTAATTATATGAGGGAGATTAATTTCATTATCAGTATGATTGACATGTCCTTGATAGGAAGCCTATAGCAATACAAGTAGCTACAGATATCTTAGTGCAAATATAACGGTCGTTACAGGACAAATTAATTTCATGTTAAAACACAGTAGGCATAACAGCAGATACAGAACGGCGAGATAACTAGCGACGAATCAGTAAACATTCTACTATTATAGCTGGTGAGATTTAGAAATATTAATTAGGTATAAGGTAACAGTAGATAGAAGGCGAAATAACTAATGACGACAAATTCATAACAATAAGTTTATAAAACACTTCTGTTATTGAAGGGGACGTCTATAAAGCATAAGCCTACAATTACAACAAGATAGCTTTAGAAATGTCAGTTCATAAAATACTTGACTATTTGGCATAATATGCTTAAACTTTATTTTATTCATGTGTTTAGTACATTAGATAATAGTTTTTTACCCATATTTTTTTTTAAAGATTTTAAATATTCGCCGCTATTTCTACGTCTGTTATAGAAGAGTTGTACACCATACACATCTGTCCTATGTTAAATATTATCCTAATATAATACACATCAATCCCACAATCAATCCGAACATATTATTTCAACTGTTTTCACGTCAGTCCAACTTTTAAATATTTCCTTTGTGTATTTGTAACTTTCATCACATCTAAACCTCGGGCATCCGTTTTGTTTCTGTCTTATTCAACCACATACACATCTGCCCTGCATTGAACAGTGTGTCATACACATCTGCCCTCCTAAAAAATACACTCCATGAACACATGTATTATATTTCGCCCGAGAAACATCTACATTTACTTATTAATATTCAACACAAATATATTTTATATTTCATGTTTTACCCCTACGTAATTTTTTCTAACGTAACCATGCATTTTCAATACACACCTGTCCTACATTTCAAAAACACATATGTCC
The DNA here is from genome assembly GCA_964017125.1 of Flabesymbios commensalis. NCBI lineage: Eukaryota > Metazoa > Annelida > Polychaeta > Terebellida > Flabelligeridae > Flabesymbios > Flabesymbios commensalis. The sequence goes on along the minus strand of OZ024904.1, from coordinate 1,955,032 downwards.
AATAATCAGTATCTGCTCTACATAAACTATACACCCTTTATGTACATTGTATGTTTCTTTATTAGTCAGCCGTGTACATAAAACAGATGTGTATAGGGGAATATTCAATGTAGGACACATTGAATATTCCCCTATACACATCTGTCCTACCGAACGATTCACTCCGATACATATATGTCTTACTTTAAATATTCAGCCAGCCATGCATATGACCTTATTTGAATATTATTCACTCTTCATTCAGTCGTATACTCATCTGTCCTACATTGAATATTCACTTTAATACATATCTGTCCTAACACACGATACACCCACACAAACATATGTCACATTTCATATATTCAGTCTACGATACCTGAATAAATCTGTCGTTATTTTATGGAATAGAGGATCATATTTCAAAAATGGCGATTAAGACTAATCCCACAATGGGCTTCTTGAAGAGAAATTTAAAGGCATGTCCCTTAATGGTTACGTCACTTTTGGAATACCCTTGTTCTGCATTGTATCAATACAGGCAAGGTGATATTGATAAGTTAAACACAATTAAAAGAGCTGCTACACGATTCGTAACAAAAAACTATCAGTGTAAATCAAGTGTGACAGCTCTGGACTGACTGAAAAACTAGAAGAAAGCACTTCAGGCTGACAACATTGTACACACTTTTGAATGTATTAATCGTTATTCCTGTCAGTGACTCTTAACCCCATCAGACGGAGGAAGGAAGTTATGTAACACGCTATTCATGGGAGAATTCGTGGTGGACATAAACAATCATACAAACACATTAGAGCTAACACCACGCCGTGACAAAAATAAACCCGATCTGAATCAACTTCCACCAGCTTCTGCTGAATCTAGATCAATAGCAGCTTTCAAGAGCCAGCTGAGCGATTAGATTGGTCAGCCGCTCAGCACCATCCCTTCGTCTGATACTCCAATGAGGAGAGCTGTGGAGTTTGAAAGTCAACGGCAGTTCAAACAGCGAGTAACCAGGTGGTCTATACTGATGGTAGCGGTAATCAGAATCTACTGGCTCCCTATCTGTGGTGTTGTCTAGGTACTGATAACAGCGGTAATCAGAATATACTGGCCCTATCTGTGGTGTTGTCTAGGTTCTGATAACAGCGGTAATCAGAATCTACTGGCTCCCTATCTGTGGTGTTGTCTAGGTACTGATAACAGCGGTAATCAGAATCTACTGGCTCCCTATCTGTGGTGTTGTTCAGGTACTGATGACAGCGGTAATCAGAATCTACTGGCTCTATCTGTGGTGTTGTCTGGGTACTGATAACAGCAGTAATCAGAATATACTGGCTCTATCTGTGGTGTTGTCTAGGTACTGATAACAGCGGTAATCAGAATATACTGGCACCCTATCTGTGGTGTTGTCTAGGTACTGATAACAGCGGTAATCAGAATCTACTGGCCCTATCTGTGGTGTTGTCTGGGTACTGATAACAGCAGTAATCAGAATCTACTGACCCTATCTGTGTTGTTGTCTAGGTACTGATAACAGCGGTAATCAGAATCTACTGGCTCTATCTGTGGTGTTGTCTAGGTACTGATAACAGCAGTAATCAGAATCTACTGACCCTATCTGTGGTGTTGTCTAGGTACTGATGACAGCGGTAATCAGAATCTACTGGCTCTATCTGTGGTGTTGTCCAGGTACTGATGACAGCGGTAATCAGAATATACTAGCTTCCCATCTGTGGTGTTGTCTGGGTACTGATGACAGCGGTAATCAGAATATACTGGCTCTATCTGTGGTGTTGTCTAGGTACTGATAACAGCGGTAATCAGAATCTACTAGCTTCCTATCTGTGGTGTTGTCTAGGTACTGATAACAGCAGTAATCAGAATCTACTGGCCCTATCTGTGGTGTTATCTAGGTACTGATAACAGTGGTAATCAGAATCTACTGGCTCTATCTGTGGTGTTGTCTAGATATTGATAACAGCGGTAATCAGAATATACTGACCCTATCTGTGGTGTTGTCTAGGTAATGATAACAGCGGGTATTAAGATCTACTGACCCTATCTGTGGTGTTGTCTAGGTACTGATAACAGCGGTAATCAGAATCTACTGGCCCTATCTGTGGTGTTGTTCAGGTACTGATAACAGCGGTAATCAGAATATACTGGCTCTATCTGTGGTGTTTTCTAGGTACTGATAACAGCAGTAATCAAAATCTACTGACCCTATCTGTGGTGTTGTCTAGGTACTGATAACAGCGGTAATCAGAATATACTAGCTTCCTATCTGTGGTGTTGTCTAGGTAATGATAACAGCGGGTATTAAGATCTACTGACCCTATCTGTGGTGTTGTCTAGGTACTGATAACAGCGGTAATCAGAATCTACTGGCTCCCTATCTGTGGTGTTGTTCAGGTACTGATAACAGCGGTAATCAGAATCTACTGGCTCTATCTGTGGTGTTGTCTAGGTACTGATAACAGCGGTAATCAGAATCTACTGGCTTCCTATATGTGGTGTTGTCAAGGTACTGATAACAGCGGTAATCAGAATCTACTGGCCCTATTTGTGGTGTTGCCTAGGTACTGATAACAGCGGTAATCAGAATCTACCGGCCCTATCTGTGGTGTTGTCTAGGTACTGATAACAGCGGTAATCAGAATCTACCGGCTCCCTATCTGTGGTGTTGTCTAGGTACTGATGACAGCGGTAATCAGAATCTACTGGTCCTACCTGTGGTGTTGTCTGGGTACTGATAACAGCAGTAATCAGAATCTACTGGCCCTATCTGGTGTGTTATCTAGGTACTGATAACAGCGGTAATCAGAATCTACTTACCCTATCTGTGGTGTTGTCTAGGTACTGATAACAGCAGTAATCAGAATCTACTGGCCCTATCTGTGGTGTTGTCTAGGTACTGATAACAGTGGTAATCAGAATCTACCGGCCCTATCTGTGGTGTTGTCTAGGTACTGATAACAGCGGTAATCAGAATCTACTGGCACCCTATCTGTGGTGTTGCCTGGGTACTGATAACAGCAGTAATCAGAATCTACTGGCTCCCTATCTGTGGTGTTGTCTAGGTACTGATAACAGCAGTAATCAGAATCTACTGGCTCCCTATCTGTGGTGTTGTCTAGGTACTGATAACAGCGGTAATCAGAATCTACCGGCCCTATCTGTGGTGTTGTCTAGGTACTGATAACAGCGGTAATCAGAATCTACTGGCTCCCTATCTGTGGTGTTGTCTAGGTACTGATAACAGCGGTAATCAGAATCTACTGGCTCTATCTGTGGTGTTGTCTAGGTAATGATAACAGCGGGTATTAAGATCTACTGACCCTATCTGTGGTGTTGTCTAGGTACTGATACCAGCTGTAATCAGAATCTACTGGTCCTATCTGGTGTGTTGTCTGGGTACTGATAACAGCAGTAATCAGAATCTACTGACCCTATCTGTGATGTTGTCTAGGTACTGATAACAGCGGTAATCAGAATCTACTGGCTCCCTATCTGTGGTGTTGTCTAGGTACTGATAACAGCAGTAATCATAATCTACTGGCTCCCTATCTGTGGTGTTGTCTGGGTACTGATAACAGCGGTAATCAGAATCTACTGGCTCCCTATCTGTGATGTTGTCTAGGTACTGATAACAGCGGTAATCAGAATCTACTGGCTTCCTATCTGTGGTGTTGTCTAGGTACTGATAACAGCAGTAATCAGAATCTACTGGTCCTATCTGTGGTGTTGTCTAGGTACTGATAACAGCAGTAATCAGAATCTACTGGCCCTATATGTGGTGTTGTCTAGGTACTGATAACAGCGGTAATCAGAATCTACTGGTCTTATCTGTGGTGTTGTCTAGGTACTGATAACAGCGGTAATCAGAATCTACTGGCCCTATCTGTGGTGTTGTCTAGGTACTGATAACAGCAGTAATCAGAATCTACTGACCCTATCTGGTGTGTTGTCTAGGTACTGATAACAGCAGTAATCAGAATCTACTGACCCTATCTGTGGTGTTGTCTGGGTACTGATAACAGCGGTAATCAGACTCTACTGGCTCTATCTGTGGTGTTGTCTAGGTACTGATAACAGCGGTAATCAGAATCTACTGGCTCTATCTGTGGTGTTGTCTGGGTACTGATAACAGCAGTAATCAGAATCTACTGGCTCTATCTGTGGTGTTGTCTAGGTACTGATGACAGCGGTAATCAGAATATACTAGCTTCCTATCTGTGGTGTTGTCTGGGTACTGATAACAGCGGTAATCTGAATCTACTGGCTCTATCTGTGGTGTTGTCCAGGTACTGATGACAGCGGTAATCAGAATATACTAGCTTCCTATCTGTGGTGTTGTCTGGGTACTGATAACAGCGGTAATCTGAATCTACTGGCTCTATCTGTGGTGTTGTCCAGGTACTGATGACAGCGGTAATCAGAATATACTAGCTTCCTATCTGTGGTGTTGTCTAGGTACTGATGACAGCGGTAATCAGAATATACTAGCTTCCTATCTGTGGTGTTGTCTAGGTACTGATGACAGCGGTAATCAGAATATACTGGCTCTATCTGTGGTGTTGTCTAGGTACTGATAACAGCGGTAATCAGAATCTACTAGCTTCCTATCTGTGGTGTTGTCTAGGTACTGATAACAGCAGTAATCAGAATCTACTGGCCCTATCTGTGGTGTTATCTAGGTACTGATAACAGTGGTAATCAGAATCTACTGGCTCTATCTGTGGTGTTGTCTAGGTACTGATGACAGCGGTAATCAGAATATACTAGCTTCCTATCTGTGGTGTTGTCTGGGTACTGATAACAGCGGTAATCTGAATCTACTGGCTCTATCTGTGGTGTTGTCTAGGTACTGATAACAGCAGTAATCAGAATCTACTGGCTTCCTATCTGTGGTGTTGTCTAGGTACTGATAACAGCAGTAATCAGAATCTACTGGCTCCCTATCTGTGGTGTTGTCTAGGTACTGATAACAGCGGTAATCAGAATCTACTGGCCCTATCTGTGGTGTTGTCTAGGTACTGATAACAGCGGTAATCAGAATCTACTGGCTCCCTATCTGTGGTGTTGTCTAGGTACTGATAACAGCAGTAATCAGAATCTACTGGCTCCCTATCTGTGGTGTTGTCTAGGTACTGATAACAGCAGTAATCAGAATCTACTGGCCCTATCTGTGATGTTGTCTGGGTACTGATAACAGCAGTAATCAGAATCTACTGGCTTCCTATCTGTGGTGTTGTCTAGATACTGATGACAGCGGTAATCAGAATCTACTGGCCCTATCTGTGGTGTTGTCTAGGTACTGATAACAGCAGTAATCAGAATCTACTGGCCCTATCTGTGATGTTGTCTGGGTACTGATAACAGCAGTAATCAGAATCTACTGGCTCCCTATCTGTGGTGTTGTCTAGGTACTGATAACAGCAGTAATCAGAATCTACTGGCCCTATCTGTGATGTTGTCTGGGTACTGATAACAGCAGTAATCAGAATCTACTGGCTTCCTATCTGTGGTGTTGTCTAGATACTGATGACAGCGGTAATCAGAATCTACTGGCCCTATCTGTGGTGTTGTCTAGGTACTGATAACAGCAGTAATCAGAATCCACTGACCCTATCTGTGGTGTTGTCTAGGTACTGATAACAGCGGTAATCAGAATCTACTGGCCCTATCTGTGGTGTTGTCTAGGTACTGATAACAGCAGTAATCAGAATCTACTGGCCCTATCTGTGGTGTTGTCTAGGTACTGATAACAGCAGTAATCAGAATCTACTGGCTTCCTATATGTGGTGTTGTCAAGGTACTGATAACAGCGGTAATCAGAATCTACTGGCCCTATCTGTGGTGTTGTCTAGGTACTGATAACAGCGGTAATCAGAATCTACTGGCCCTATCTGTGGTGTTGTCTAGGTACTGATAACAGCGGTAATCAGAATCTACTGACCCTATCTGTGGTGTTGTCTAGGTACTGATAACAGCGGTAATCAGAATCTACTGGCTTCCTATATGTGGTGTTGTCTAGGTACTGATAACAGCAGTAATCAGAATCTACTGGCTCCCTATCTGTGGTGTTGTCTGGGTACTGATAACAGCGGTAATCAGAATCTACTGGCCCTATCTGTGGTGTTTTCTAGGTACTGATAACAGCAGTAATCAGAATCTACTGGCCCTATCTGTGATGTTGTCAAGGTACTGATAACAGCGGTAATCAGAATCTACTGGCTCTATCTGTGGTGTTGTCTGGGTACTGATAACAGCGGTAATCAGAATCTACTGGCCCTATCTGTGGTGTTTTCTAGGTACTGATAACAGCGGTAATCAGAATCTACTGGCTTCCTATCTGTGGTGTTGTCTAGGTACAGATAACAGCGGTAATCAGAATCTACTGGCTTCCTATATGTGGTGTTGTCAAGGTACTGATAACAGCGGTAATCAGAATCTACTGGCCCTATCTGTGGTGTTGTCTAGGTACTGATAACAGCGGTAATCAGAATCTACTGGCTTCCTATCTGTGGTGTTGTCTGGGTACTGATGACAGCGGTAATCAGAATCTACTGGCTCCCTATCTGTGGTGTTGTCTAGGTACTGATAACAGCAGTAATCAGAATCTACCGGCTCCCTATCTGTGGTGTTGTCTAGGTACTGATAACAGCAGTAATCAGAATCTACTGGCTCCCTATCTGTGGTGTTGTCTAGGTACTGATAACAGCAGTAATCAGAATCTACTGGCCCTATCTGTGGTGTTGTCTAGGTACTGATGACAGCGGTAATCAGAATCTACTGGCCCTATCTGTGGTGTTGTCTGGGTACTGATAACAGCGGTAATCAGAATCTACTGGCCCTATCTGTGGTGTTGTCTAGGTACTGATGACAGCGGTAATCAGAATCTACTGACCCTATCTGTGGTGTTGTCTAGGTACTGATAACAGCAGTAATCAGAATCTACTGGCTCCCTATCTGTGGTGTTGTCTAGGTACTGATAACAGCGGTAATCAGAATCTACTGACCCTATCTGTTGTGTTGTCTAGGTACTGATAACAGCGGTAATCAGAATCTACTGGCTCCCTATCTGTGGTGTTGTCTAGGTACTGATAACAGCAGTAATCAGAATATCCTGGCCCTATCTGTGGTGTTGTCAATGTGCTGATAACAGCAGTAATCAGAATCTACCGGCTCCCTGTATGTGGTGTTGTCTAGGTACTGATAACAGCAGTAATCAGAATATCCTGGCCCTATCTGTGGTGTTGTCAATGTGCTGATAACAGCAGTAATCAGAATATACTGGCCCTATATGTGGTGTTGTCTAGGTACTGATAACAGCGGTAATCAGAATCTACTGGCCCTATCTGTGGTGTTGTCTAGGTACTGATAACAGCAGTAATCAGAATCTACCGGCTCCCTGTATGTGGTGTTGTCTAGGTACTGATAACAGCGGTAATCAGAATCTACTGGCCCTATCTGTGGTGTTGTCTAGGTACTGATAACAGCTGTAATCAGAATCTACTGACCCTATCTGTGGTGTTGTCTAGGTACTGATAACAGCAGTAATCAGAATCTACTGGCCCTATCTGTGGTGTTGTCTAGGCACTGATAACAGCAGTAATCAGAATCTACTGGCTCCCTATCTGTGGTGTTGTCTAGGTACTGATAACAGCAGTAATCAGAATCTACTGGCTCTATCTGTGGTGTTGTCTGGGTACTGATAACAGCGGTAATCAAAATCTACTGACCCTATATGTGTAATTGTCTAGGTACTGATAACAGCAGTAATCAGAATCTACTGACCCTATCTGTGGTGTTACCTAGAATCTACTGGCTGGTGCGTTCGTTATATACACAGTTCACAATGATGAATTCCACACATTATTCCCCGAGACCAGAGTAGACAGCCCCACTTGGTCGTGTCATGTCTTGGTGAATCGCGGTCTCCCGTTCAGCATCTAACATTTCGTAAGATGAGGACTTCTGACGCGCTGCTTCAGCTTCAGCTGCTAAATTAAAAAAACAGTGATCATATAATTATATTTATGAAAAGTATTCTGAGAGAAACATTGCATTTGGCAAACATATAAATAATATTTCCAATAATTTACAACAAAACTTATTAATGCAGTTCCTTTTATAATAAATCGCCACCCTAAAATTATCAGTGAAATAATGTTGGTTATCATTTGAGATGCACGTGACACAACTCATTCTACTTTTCAATGACAATAAAATCAGGTGGTCTGAAAGTCCAAATCGTACGCTGGGATCAACTTTAGACGTCAGAATCTGACGTCTACAGTCAATCCCCGCACTGTGCGAGTAAACATATTTATACGGGCAGTTGATGATTTTAAATTGAAAAAGCCGTTTGGTCTCCATTGTTTATACAAAATTATTCAAGCGCTTTCAGGGTTACAGTGATGAACATGCATTTATCTGAATGTCACTGAACACATCACTTACAAGAGATTTCACGAGGTTCAATCTCATCATAAACTGACTCAGGATTTAGGGCAGCAGCGGCAACAGCTGAAATACAGGGATAGAAAAGTGGAATTGTAAAAGGTTAAATATTATATATCAGATAAATCAATTGTATAGACTTATGACCTAAAACCATAATTATGAACAATAAATCATTTTAGGCTCCTAATTATATTATATATAATATTTATATAACATTCAAAGGATTTTTTTTGTCAGCTATTTTTTTCAGATTAACGAAAAATTCATGATTCCTAAAAGGTGAATGCATTTCAAATATAACTGCTACTAGATATGATGCTATCTTTATGTACTTACATGAGTCAGTTTCTTCATACACTACAGCTGGACTGGGTTGTTCTCCAACAGTAGCAACTGAAAACAGGATTATGTAGCAGTCAAATGGTAAGACTAAAACTATATAAGAACGCATATATATCATATGATGAGAAAAGATTTTTTACCCAATTCAGAACAAATTGTTTTGAATGCCTATAATATTTTAATTTACTTTATTAATATCATAAATGTCCACAGTCAAACAGACGTACCTCCGTCAACGTTGTAGTATGTATGTACTTGGTGATCTTCTGGTGTTGGAGTCCTCAAATGTCGACGAACTCTAAACAGAAACAACGGAAATACTGTGAATTTATGTAGCAATAGGCCGTACAGCCATTGTAAATAATTTTCTTGCTGAAGTTTTTATTTATTCCATTTACGTCCTTTTCTAACGGGACAGACAATAAGTTAACATTTTTTTAAAAGATGTTGAATAAGTGTGTTAATTAATATTGGCTAAATTATATTCATACCACAGTCAACTGGAAGCATTATAAAACAGTTGATGCTAAACTCCTTTTTTTCGGACATATGCAGTAAACTTTGCTCTTTGCTACTCTATGTGTCATATGATAGACAATATTATTATTGCACACAACCAATCATCTATTACAAAGTGCATCGCTGTTTTTCATGGATGCGATCTCAAAACTACTTTTAAAACATATAATATAAAATGCCAGACGTACACAGAAGGATTAGTCCTATCAGGCTTGTAGCACATTCTGTACCATAACATATAAAATGTCAGACGTACATTGAAGGATTATTAAGCTTGTAGCATATTCTGTACCATAACATATAAAATGCCAGATGCACATAGTAGGATCACTAAGCTTGTATCACATTCTGCACCATATAATGTAAAATGATAGATGCACATAGAAAGACTATTAATCTTGTAGCACATTCTGTGCCATATAATGTAAAATGACAGATGCACATAGAAGCATTATTGAGCTTGTAGCACATAATGTGCCATATAATGTAAAATGACAGATGCACATAGAAGCATTAATAAGCTTGAAGCACATTATGTGCCATATAATGTAAAATGACAGATGCACATAGAAGCATTAATAAGCTTGTATCACATTCTGTGCCATATAATGTAAACAGACAGATGCACATAGAAACATTATTAAACTTGTAGCACATTCTGTGCCATATAATGTAAAACTCCAGATGCACATAGAAGCATTATTAAACTTATATTACATTCTGTAATATATTACATTCTTATATTACATTATGTAGTATAAGCTACATCGTTGAAGCATTAACCTTGTAGTATATTCCTCACTGTGAAATGTGGCCTCACCTTATATACATCACCAGTAGAATGATGAATCCAATAATAAGTAAAGCAACGATACCTCCCAAGACACCGGCAACAACTGCAGAGAACATAGAATACACAATAAGAAGTAAAACAATGATACTTCCCAAGACACCGGCAACAACAACTGAGAACATATAATACACATTAATAAGTAAAACAATGACACCTCCCAAGACACCGGCAACAACTACTGAGAACATATAATACACAATATTAAGTAAAGCAATGATACCTTCCGAGACACCGGCAACAACAACTGAGACCATATAATACACAATATTAAGTAAAGCAATGATACCTTCCGAGACACCGGCAACAACTACTGAGAACATATAATACACAATAATAAGTAAAGCAATGATACCTCCCAAGACACCGGCAACAACTACTGAGAACATATAATACACAATAATAAGTAAAGCAATGATACCTCCCAAGACACCAGCAACCACTACTACTGAGAACAGATAATACACAATAATAAGTAAAGCAATGACACCTCCCAAGACACCAGCAACAACTACTGAAAACATATATTACACAATATTAAGTAAAGCAATGATACCTTCCGAGACACCGGCAACAACAACTGAGACCATATAATACACAATATTAAGTAAAGCAATGATACCTTCCGAGACACCGGCAACAACTACTGAAACATATAATACACAATAATAAGTAAAGCAATGACACCTCCCAAGACAATGGCAACAACTACAGAGAATATATAATACACAATAATAAGTAAAGTAATGATACCTCTCAAGACACCGGCAGCAACAACTACTGAAAACATGTAATACACAATTATAAGTAAAGCAATGACACCTCCCAAGACACCGGCAACAACTACAGAAAACATATAATACACAATAATAAGTAAAGCAATGATACCCCCCAAGACAACGGCAACAACTACTGAGAACATATAATACACAATAATAAGTAAAGCAATGATACTTCCCAAGACACCAGCAACCACTACTACTGAGAACATATAATACACAATAATGAGTGAAGCAATGATACCTCTCAAGACACCGGCAACAACTACAGAGAACATATAATACACAATAATAAGTAAAACAATGATACTTCCCAAGACACCAGCAACAACAACTACTGAGAACATATAATCCACAATAATAAGTAAAGCAATGATACCCCCAAGACACGGGCAACAACTACTGAGAACATATAATACACAATAATAAGTGTAACAATGATACCTTCCGAGACACCGGCAACAACTACTGAGAACATATAATACACAATAATAAGTAAAGCAATGATACTTCCCAAGACACCAGCAACCACAACTACTGAGAACATATAATACACAATAATAAGTAAAGCAATGACACCTCCCAAGACACCGGCAACAACTACAGAGAACATATAATACACAATAATAAGTAAAGCAATGATACCTCTCAAGACACCGGCAACAACTACAGAGAACATATAATACACAATAATAAGTAAAGCAATGACACCTCCCAAGACACCAGCAACCACTACTACTGAGAACAAATAATACACAATAATAAGTAAAGCAATGATACCCCCCCCCCAATACACCGGCAACAACTACTGAGAACATATAATACACAATAATAAGTGAAGCAATGACACCTCCCAAGACACCGACAACTACTGAAAACATATAATACACAATAATAAGTAAAGCAATGACACCTCCCAAGACACCGGCAACAACTACAGAGAACATATAATACACAATAATAAGTAAAGCAATGATACCTCTCAAGACACCGGCAACAACTACTGAGAACATATAATACACAATAATAAGTAAAGCAATGATACCTCCCAAGACACCAGCAACCACAACTACTGAGAACATATAATACACAATAATAAGTAAAGCAATGATACCTCCCAAGACACCGGCAACAACAACTACTGAGAACATATAATACACAATAATAAGTAAAGCAATGATACCTCCCAAGACAGCGGCAACAACTACAGAGAACATATAATACACAATAATAAGTAAAGCAATGATACCTCCCAAGACACCAGCAACCACAACTACTGAGAACATATAATACACAATAATAAGTAAAGCAATGACACCTCCCAAGACAACGGCAACAACTACAGAGAACATATAATACACAATAATAAGTAAAACAATGATACTTCCCAAGACACCAGCAACAACAACTACTGAGAACATATTATAATACACAATAATAAGTAAAGCAATGATACCCCCCCCCCCCCTCAAGACACCGGCAACAACTACTGAGAACATATAATACACAATAATAAGTAAAGCAATGACACCTCCCAAGACACCGGCAACAACTACTGAAAACATATAATACACAATAATAAGTAAAGCAATGACACCTCCCAAGACACCAGCAGCCACTACTACTGAGAACATATAATACACAATAATAAGTAAAGCAATGATACCCTCCCAAGACACCGGCAACAACAACTACTGAGAACATATAATACACAATATTAAGTGAAGCAATGATACCTCCCAAGACACCAGCAACCACTACTACTGAGAACATATAATACACAATAATAAGTGAAGCAATGATACCTCTCAAGACACCGGCAACAACTACAGAGAACATATAATACACAATAATAAGTAAAGCAATGATACCTCCCAAGACACCAGCAACCACTACTACTGAGAACATATAATACACAATAATAAGTAAAGCAATGATACCCTCCCAAGACACCGGCAACAACTACTGAGAACATATAATACACAATAATAAGTAAAGCAATGACACCCCCCAAGACACCGGCAACAACTACAGAGAACATATAATACACAATAATAAGTAAAGCAATGATACCTCCCAAGACACCAGCAACCACTACTACTGAGAACATATAATACACGATAATAAGTGAAGTGATGATACCTCTCAAGACACCAGCAAATACTACAGAGAACATATAATACACAATAATAAGTAAAAAAATGATACTTCCCAAGACACCAGCAACAACAACTACTGAGAACATATAATACACAATAAAAAGTAAAGCAATGATACCCCCCCAAGACACCGGCAACAACTACTGAGAACATATAATACACAATAATAAGTGAAACAATGATACCTCCCGAGACACCGGCAACAACTACTGAGAACATATAATACACAATAATAAGTAAAACAATGATACCTCCCAAGACACCAGCAACAACAACTGAGAACATATAATACACAATAATAAGTAAAGTAATGATACCTCTCAAGACACTGGCAGCAAACAACTACTGAAAACATATAATACACAATAATAAGTAAAGCAATGACACCTCCCAAGACACCGGCAACAACAACTACTGAGAACATATAATACACAATAATAACTGAAACAATGATACCTTCCGAGACATCGGCAACAACTACTGAGAACATATAATACACAATAATAAGTAAAACAATGATACCTCCCAAGACACCAGCAACAACAACTGAGAACATATAATACACAATAATAAGTAGAGTAATGATACCTCTCAAGACACTGGCAGCAACAACTACTGAAAACATATAATACACAATAATAAGTAAAGCAATGACACCTCCCAAGACACCGGCAATAACTACAGAGAACATATAATACACAATAATAAGTAAAGCAATGATACCCCACAAGACACCGTCAGCAACAACTACTGAAAACATATAATACACAATAATAAGTAAAGCAATGACACCTCCCAAGACACCGGCAACAACTACTGAAAACATATAATACACAATAATAAGTAAAGCAATGACACCTCTCAAAACACCGACAACAACTACAGAGAACTTATAATACACAATAATAAGTAGAGCAATGATACCTCTCGAGACACCGGCAACCACTGAGAACATATAATACACAATAATAAGTAAAGTAATGACACCTCCAAAGACACCGGCATAAACTACAGAGAACATATAATACACAATAATAAGTAAAGCAATGACACCTCCCAAGACACCGGCAACAACTACAGAGAACATATAATACACAATAATAAGTAAAGCAATGATACCTCTCAAGACACCGGCAACAACTACAGAGAACATATAATACACTATAATAAGTAAAGCAATGACACCTCCCAAGACACCAGCAACCACTACTACTGAGAAGAGATAATACACAGTAATAAGTGAAGCAATGATACCTCTCAAGACACAGGCAACAACTACAGAGAACATATAATACACAATAATAAGTAAAACGATGATACTTCCCAAGACACCGGCAACAACTACTGAGAACATATAATACACAATAATAAGTAAAGCAATGATACCTCCCAAGACACCAGCAACCACAACTACTGAGAACATATAATACACAATAATAAGTAAAGCAATGACACCTACCAAGTCAACGGCAACAACTACAGAGAACATATAATACACAATAATAAGTAAAGTAATGATACCTCTCAAGACACCGGCAGCAACAACTACTGAAAACATGTAATACACAATAATAAGTAAAGCAATGACACCTCCCAAGACACCGGCAACAACTACAGAAAACATATAAGACACAATAATACGTAAAGCAATGATACCTCCCAAGACACTGGCAACAACTACTGAGAACCTATAATACACAAAAATAAGTAAGCAATGACACCTCCCAAGACACCGGCAACAACAACTACTGAGAACATATAATACACAATAATAAGTGAAGCAATGATACCTCTCAAGACACCGGCAACAACTACAGAGAACATATAATACACAATAATAAGTAAAACAATGATACTTCCCAAGACACCAGCAACAACAACTACTGAGAACATATAATACACAATAGTAAGTAAAGCAATGATACCCCCCCCCCCTCAAGACACCGGCAACAACTACTGAGAACATATAATACACAATAATAAGTGAAGCAATGACACCTCCCAAGACACCGACAACTACTGAAAACATATAATACACAATAATAAGTAAAGCAATGACACCTCCCAAGACACCAGCAACCACTACTACTGAGAACATATTATAATACACAATAATAAGTGAAGCAATGATACCTCACAAGACACCGGCAACAACTACAGAGAACATATAATACACAATAATAAGTAAAGCAATGATACCTCCCAAGACACCAGCAACCACTACTACTGAGAACATATAATACACAATAATAAGTAAAGCAATGATACCCTCCCAAGACACCGGCAACAACTACTGAGAACATATAATACACAATAATAAGTAAAGCAATGACACCCCCCAAGACACCGGCAACAACTACAGAGAACATATAATACACAATAATAAGTAAAGCAATGATACCTCCCAAGACACCAGCAACCACTACTACTGAGAACATATAATACACGATAATAAGTGAAGTGATGATACCTCTCAAGACACCAGCAAATACTACAGAGAACATATAATACACAATAATAAGTAAAAAAAATGATACTTCCCAAGACACCAGCAACAACAACTACTGAGAACATATAATACACAATAAAAAGTAAAGCAATGATACCCCCCCAAGACACCGGCAACAACTACTGAGAACATATAATACACAAAAATAAGTGAAACAATGATACCTCCCGAGACACCGGCAACAACTACTGAGAACATATAATACACAATAATAAGTAAAGCAATGATACCTCCCAAGACACCAGCAACAACAACTGAGAACATATAATACACAATAATAAGTAGAGTAATGATACCTCTCAAGACACTGGCAGCAACAACTACTGAAAACATATAATACACAATAATAAGTAAAGCAATGACACCTCCCAAGACACCGGCAACAACTACAGAGAACATATAATACACAATAATAAGTAAAGCAATGATACCCCACAAGACACCGGCAGCAACAACTACTGAAAACATATAATACACAATAATAAGTAAAGCAATGACACCTCCCAAGACACCGGCAACAACTACTGAAAACATATAATACACAATAATAAGTAAAGCAATGACACCTCTCAAAACACCGACAACAACTACAGAGAACTTATAATACACAATAATAAGTAAAGCAATGATACCTCTCGAGACACCGGCAACTACTGAGAACATATAATACACAATAATAAGTAAAGTAATGACACCTCCAAAGACACCGGCATAAACTACAGAGAACATATAATACACAATAATAAGTAAAGCAATGACACCTCCCAAGACACCGGCAACAACTACAGAGAACATATAATACACAATAATAAGTAAAGCAATGATACCTCTCAAGACACCGGCAACAACAACTACAGAGAACATATAATACACTATAATAAGTAAAGCAATGACACCTCCCAAGACACCAGCAACCACTACTACTGAGAAGAGATGATACACAGTAATAAGTGAAGCAATGATACCTCTCAAGACACAGGCAACAACTACAGAGAACATATAATACACAATAATAAGTAAAACGATGATACTTCCCAAGACACCGGCAACAACTACTGAGAACATATAATACACAATAATAAGTAAAGCAATGATACCTCCCAAGACACCAGCAACCACAACTACTGAGAACATATAATACACAATAATAAGTAAAGCAATGACACCTACCAAGTCAACGGCAACAACTACAGAGAACATATAATACACAATAATAAGTAAAGTAATGATACCTCTCAAGACACCGGCAGCAACAACTACTGAAAACATGTAATACACAATAATAAGTAAAGCAATGACACCTCCCAAGACACCGGCAACAACTACAGAAAACATATAAGACACAATAATACGTAAAGCAATGATACCCCACAAGACACTGGCAACAATTACTGAGAACCTATAATACACAATAATAAGTAAAGCAATGACACCTCCCAAGACACCGGCGACAACTACTCAGAACATATAATACACAATAATAAGTAAAGCAATGATACCTCCCAAGACACCGGCAACAACAACTACTGAGAACATATAATACACAATATTAAGTGAAGCAATGATACCTCCCAAGACACCAGCAACCACTACTACTGAAAACATATAATACACAATAATAAGTGAAGCAATGATACCTCTCAAGACACCGGCAACAACTACAGAGAACATATAATACACAATAATAAGTAAAACAATGATACTTCCCAAGACACCAGCAACAACAAATACTGAGAACATATAATACACAATAATAAGTAAAGCAATGATACCCCCAAGACACCGGCAACAACAACTACTGAGAACATATAATACACAATAATAAGTGAAGCAATGACACCTCCCAAGACACCGACAACTACTGAAAACATATAATACACAATAATAAGTAAAGCAATGACACCTCCCAAGACACCAGCAACAACTACTGAAAACATATAATACACAATGATAAGTAAAGCAATGATACCTCCCAAGACACCAGCAGCCACTACTACTGAGAACATATAATACACAATAATAAGTGAAGCAATGATACCTCTCGAGACACCGGCAACAACTACAGAGAACATATAATACACAATAATAAGTAAAGCAATGATACCTCTCAGGACACCGGCAACAACTACAGAGAACATATAATACACTATAATAAGTAAAGCAATGACACCTCCCAAGACACCAGCAACCACTACTACTGAGAAGAGATAATACACAGTAATAAGTGAAGCAATGATACCTCTCAAGACACAGGCAACAACTACAGAGAACATATAATACACAATAATAAGTAAAACGATGATACTTCCCAAGACACCGGCAACAACTACTGAGAACATATAATACACAATAATAAGTAAAGCAATGACACCTCCCAAGACACCAGCAACCACAACTACTGAGAACATATAATACACAATAATAAGTAAAGCAATGACACCTACCAAGTCAACGGCAACAACTACAGAGAACATATAATACACAATAATAAGTAAAGTAATGATACCTCTCAAGACACCGGCAGCAACAACTACTGAAAACATGTAATACACAATAATAAGTAAAGCAATGACACCTCCCAAGACACCGGCAACAACTACAGAAAACATATAAGACACAATAATACGTAAAGCAACGATACCTCCCAAGACACCGGCAACAACTACAGAGAACATAGAATACACAATAAAAAGTAAAACAATGATACCTTCCAAGACACCAGCAACAACTACAGAGAACATAGAATACACAATAATAAGTAAAGCAATGATACCTCCCAAGACACCAGAAACCACAACTACTGAGAACATATAATACACAATAATAAGTGAAGCAATGATACCTCTCAAGACACCAGCAACAACTACTGAGAACATATAATACACAATAATAAGTAAAGCAATGACACCTCCCAAGACAACGGCAGCAACTACAGAGAACATATAATACACAATAATAAGTAAAGTAATGATACCTCTCAAGACACCGGCAGCAACAACTACTGAAAACATGTAATACACAATAATAAGTAAAGCAATGACACCTCCCAAGACACCGGCAACAACTACAGAAAAAATATAAGACACAATAATACGTAAAGCAATGATACCTCCCAAGACACTGGCAACAATTACTGAGAACCTATAATATACAATAATAAGTAAAGCAATGACACCCCCCAAGACACCGGCAACAACTACAGAGAACATATAATACACAATAATAAGTAAAGCAATGATACCTCTCAAGACACCGGCAACAACTACTACTGAGAACATATAATACACAATAATAAGTAAAGCAATGATACCCCCAAGACACCGGCAACAACAACTACTGAGAACATATAATACACAATAATAAGTGAAGCAATGACACCTCCCAAGACACCGACAACTACTGAAAACATATAATACACAATAATAAGTAAAGCAATGACACCTCCCAAGACACCAGCAACAACTACTGAAAACATATAATACACAATGATAAGTAAAGCAATGATACCTCCCAAGACACCAGCAGCCACTACTACTGAGAACATATAATACACAATAATAAGTGAAGCAATGATACCTCTCGAGACACCGGCAACAACTACAGAGAACATATAATACACAATAATAAGTAAAACAATGATACTTCCCAAGACACCAGCAACAACAACTACTGAGAACATATAATACACAATAATAAGTAAAGCAATGATACCCTCCCAAGACACCGGCAACAACTACTGAGAACATATAATACACAATAATAAGTGAAGCAATGATACCTCTCGAGACTCCGGCAACAACTACAGAGAACATATAATACACAATAATAAGTAAAACAATGATACTTCCCAAGACACCAGCAACAACAACTACTGAGAACATATAATACACAATAATAAGTAAAGCAATGATACCCCCCAAGACACCGGCAACAACTACTGAGAACATATAATACACAATAATAAGTAAAACAATGATACCTTCCGAGACACCGGCAACAACTACTGAGAACATATAATACACAATAATAAGTAAAACAATGATACCTCCCAAGACACCAGCAACAACAACTGAGAACATATAATACACAATAATAAGTAAAGTAATGATACCTCTCAAGACACTGGCAACAACAACTACTGAGAACATATAATACACAATAATAAGTGAAGCAATGACACCTCCCAAGACACCGGCAACAACAACTACTGAGAACATATAATACACAATAATAAGTGAAGCAATGACACCTCCCAAGACACCGACAACTACTGAAAACATATAATACACAATAATAAGTAAAGCAATGACACCTCCCAAGACACCGGCAACAACAACTACTGAGAACATATAATACACAATAATAAGTGAAGCAATGACACCTCCCAAGACACCGACAACTACTGAAAACATATAATACACAATAATAAGTAAAGCAATGACACCTCCCAAGACACCAGCAACCACTACTACTGAGAACATATAATACACAATAATAAGTGAAGCAATGATACCTCTCAAGACACCGGCAACAACTACAGAGAACATATAATACACAATAATAAGTAAAGCAATGATACCTCCCAAGACACCAGCAACCACTACTACTGAGAACATATAATACACAATAATAAGTAAAGCAATGATACCCTCCCAAGACACCGGCAACAACTACTGAGAACATATAATACACAATAATAAGTAAAGCAATGACACCCCCCAAGACACCGGCAACAACTACAGAGAACATATAATACACAATAATAAGTAAAACAATGATACCTCCCAAGACACCAGCAACAACAACTGAGAACATATAATACACAATAATAAGTAAAGTAATGATACCTCTCAAGACACTGGCAGCAAACAACTGCTGAAAACATATAATACACAATAATAAGTAAAGCAATGACACCTCCCAAGACACCAGCAACCACTACTACTGAGAACATATAATACACGATAATAAGTGAAGTGATGATACCTCTCAAGACACCAGCAAATACTACAGAGAACATATAATACACAATAATAAGTAAAAAAAATGATACTTCCCAAGACACCAGCAACAACAACTACTGAGAACATATAATACACAATAAAAAGTAAAGCAATGATACCCCCCCCCCCCCAAGACACCGGCAACAACTACTGAGAACATATAATACACAATAATAAGTGAAACAATGATACCTCCCGAGACACCGGCAACAACTACTGAGAACATATAATACACAATAATAAGTAAAACAATGATACCTCCCAAGACACCAGCAACAACAACTGAGAACATATAATACACAATAATAAGTAAAGTAATGATACCTCTCAAGACACTGGTAGCAAACAACTGCTGAAAACATATAATACACAATAATAAGTAAAGCAATGACACCTCCCAAGACACCGGCAACAACAACTACTGAGAACATATAATACACAATAATAACTGAAACAATGATACCTTCCGAGACATCGGCAACAACTACTGAGAACATATAATACACAATAATAAGTAAAACAATGATACCTCCCAAGACACCAGCAACAACAACTGAGAACATATAATACACAATAATAAGTAGAGTAATGATACCTCTCAAGACACTGGCAGCAACAACTACTGAAAACATATAATACACAATAATAAGTAAAGCAATGACACCTCCCAAGACACCGGCAACAACTACAGAGAACATATAATACACAATAATAAGTAAAGCAATGATACCCCACAAGACACCGGCAGCAACAACTACTGAAAACATATAATACACAATAATAAGTAAAGCAATGACACCTCCCAAGACACCGGCAACAACTACTGAAAACATATAATACACAATAATAAGTAAAGCAATGACACCTCTCAAAAAAACACCGACAACAACTACAGAGAACTTATAATACACAATAATACGTAAAGCAATGATACCTCTCGAGACACCGGCAACTACTGAGAACATATAAGAAACAATAATAAGTAAAGTAATGACACCTCCAAAGAACCGGCATAAACTACAGAGAACATATAATACACAATAATAAGTAAAGCAATGACACCTCCCAAGACACCGGCAACAACTACAGAGAACATATAATACACAATAATAAGTAAAGCAATGATACCTCTCAAGACACCGGCAACAACAACTACAGAGAACATATAATACACTATAATAAGTAAAGCAATGACACCTCCCAAGACACCAGCAACCACTACTACTGAGAAGAGATAATACACAGTAATAAGTGAAGCAATGATACCTCTCAAGACACAGGCAACAACTACAGAGAACATATAATACACAATAATAAGTAAAACGATGATACTTCCCAAGACACCGACAACAACTACTGAGAACATATAATACACAATAATAAGTAAAGCAATGATACCTCCCAAGACACCAGCAACCACAACTACTGAGAACATATAATACACAATAATAAGTAAAGCAATGACACCTACCAAGTCAACGGCAACAACTACAGAGAACATATAATACACAATAATAAGTAAAGTAATGATACCTCTCAAGACACCGGCAGCAACAACTACTGAAAACATGTAATACACAATAATAAGTAAAGCAATGACACCTCCCAAGACACCGGCAACAACTACAGAAAACATATAAGACACAATAATACGTAAAGCAACGATACCTCCCAAGACACCGGCAACAACTACAGAGAACATAGAATACACAATAAAAAGTAAAACAATGATACCTTCCAAGACACCAGCAACAACTACAGAGAACATAGAATACACAATAATAAGTAAAGCAATGATACCTCCCAAGACACCAGAAACCACAACTACTGAGAACATATAATACACAATAATAAGTGAAGCAATGATACCTCTCAAGACACCAGCAACAACTACTGAGAACATATAATACACAATAATAAGTAAAGCAATGACACCTCCCAAGACAACGGCAGCAACTACAGAGAACATATAATACACAATAATAAGTAAAGTAATGATACCTCTCAAGACACCGGCAGCAACAACTACTGAAAACATGTAATACACAATAATAAGTAAAGCAATGACACCTCCCAAGACACCGGCAACAACTACAGAAAAAATATAAGACACAATAATACGTAAAGCAATGATACCTCCCAAGACACAGGCAACAATTACTGAGAACCTATAATACACAATAATAAGTAATGCAATGACACCTCCCAAGACACCGGCGACAACTACTCAGAACATATAATACACAATAATAAGTAAAGCAATGATACCTCCCAAGACACCGGCAACAACAACTACTGAGAACATATAATACACAATATTAAGTGAAGCAATGATACCTCCCAAGACACCAGCAACCACTACTACTGAGAACATATAATACACAATAATAAGTGAAGCAATGATACCTCTCAAGACACCGGCAACAACTACAGAGAACATATAATACACAATAATAAGTAAAACAATGATACTTCCCAAGACACCAGCAACAACAACTACTGAGAACATATAATACACAATAATAAGTAAAGCAATGATACCCCCAAGACTCCGGCAACAACAACTACTGAGAACATATAATACACAATAATAAGTGAAGCAATGACACCTCCCAAGACACCGACAACTACTGAAAACATATAATACACAATAATAAGTAAAGCAATGACACCTCCCAAGACACCAGCAACAACTACTGAAAACATATAATACACAATGATAAGTAAAGCAATGATACCTCCCAAGACACCAGCAGCCACTACTACTGAGAACATATAATACACAATAATAAGTGAAGCAATGATACCTCTCGAGACACAGGCAACAACTACAGAGAACATATAATACACAATAATAAGTAAAGCAATGATACCTCTCAAGACACCGGCAACAACTACAGAGAACATATAATACACTATAATAAGTAAAGCAATGACACCTCCCAAGACACCAGCAACCACTACTACTGAGAAGAGATAATACACAGTAATAAGTGAAGCAATGATACCTCTCAAGACACAGGCAACAACTACAGAGAACATATAATACACAATAATAAGTAAAACGATGATACTTCCCAAGACACCGGCAACAACTACTGAGAACATATAATACACAATAATAAGTAAAGCAATGATACCTCCCAAGACACCAGCAACCACAACTACTGAGAACATATAATACACAATAATAAGTAAAGCAATGACACCTACCAAGTCAACGGCAACAACTACAGAGAACATATAATACTCAATAATAAGTAAAGTAATGATACCTCTCAAGACATCGGCAGCAACAACTACTGAAAACATGTAATACACAATAATAAGTAAAGCAATGACACCTCCCAAGACACCGGCAACAACTACAGAAAACATATAAGACACAATAATACGTAAAGCAACGATACCTCCCAAGACACCGGCAACAACTACAGAGAACATAGAATACACAATAAAAAGTAAAACAATGATACCTTCCAAGACACCAGCAACAACTACAGAGAACATAGAATACACAATAATAAGTAAAGCAATGATACCTCCCAAGACACCAGAAACCACAACTACTGAGAACATATAATACACAATAATAAGTGAAGCAATGATACCTCTCAAGACACCAGCAACAACTACTGAAAACATGTAATACACAATAATAAGTAAAGCAATGACACCTCCCAAGACACCGGCAACAACTACAGAAAAAATATAAGACACAATAATACGTAAAGCAATGATACCTCCCAAGACACTGGCAACAATTACTGAGAACCTATAATACACAATAATAAGTAAAGCAATGACACCCCCCAAGACACCGGCAACAACTACTGAGAACATATAATACACAATAATAAGTAAAGCAATGATACCTCTCAAGACACCGGCAACAACTACTACTGAGAACATATAATACACAATAATAAGTAAAGCAATGATACCCCCAAGACACCGGCAACAACAACTACTGAGAACATATAATACACAATAATAAGTGAAGCAATGACACCTCCCAAGACACCGACAACTACTGAAAACATATAATACACAATAATAAGTAAAGCAATGACACCTCCCAAGACACCAGCAACAACTACTGAAAACATATAATACACAATGATAAGTAAAGCAATGATACCTCCCAAGACACCAGCAGCCACTACTACTGAGAACATATAATACACAATAATAAGTGAAGCAATGATACCTCTCGAGACACCGGCAACAACTACAGAGAACATATAATACACAATAATAAGTAAAACAATGATACTTCCCAAGACACCAGCAACAACAACTACTGAGAACATATAATACACAATAATAAGTAAAGCAATGATACCCTCCCAAGACACCGGCAACAACTACTGAGAACATATAATACACAATAATAAGTGAAGCAATGATACCTCTCGAGACTCCGGCAACAACTACAGAGAACATATAATACACAATAATAAGTAAAACAATGATACTTCCCAAGACACCAGCAACAACAACTACTGAGAACATATAATACACAATAATAAGTAAAGCAATGATACCCTCCCAAGACACCGGCAACAACTACTGAGAACATATAATACACAATAATAAGTAAAGCAATGACACCTCCCAAGACACCGGCAACAACTACAGAGAACATATAATACACAATAATAGGTAAAGCAATGATACCTCACAAGACACCGACAACCACTACTACTGAGAACATATAATACACAATAATAAGTAAAGCGATGATACCTCTCAAGACACCAGCAACAACAACTACTGAGAACATATAATACACAATAATAAGTAAAGCAATGATACCCCCCAAGACACCGGCAACAACTACTGAGAACATATAATACACAATAATAAGTAAAACAATGATACCTTCCGAGACACCGGCAACAACTACTGAGAACATATAATACACAATAATAAGTAAAACAATGATACCTCCCAAGACACCAGCAACAACAACTGAGAACATATAATACACAATAATAAGTAAAGTAATGATACCTCTCAAGACACTGGCAACAACAACTACTGAGAACATATAATACACAATAATAAGTGAAGCAATGACACCTCCCAAGACACCGACAACTACTGAAAACATATAATACACAATAATAAGTAAAGCAATGACACCTCCCAAGACACCGGCAACAACAACTACTGAGAACATATAATACACAATAATAAGTGAAGCAATGACACCTCCCAAGACACCGACAACTATTGAAAACATATAATACACAATAATAAGTAAAGCAATGACACCTCCCAAGACACCAGCAACCACTACTACTGAGAACATATAATACACAATAATAAGTGAAACAATGATACCCCCCAAGACACCGGCAACAACTACTGAGAACATATAATACACAATAATAAGTGAAACAATGATACCTTCCGAGACACCGGCAACAACTACTGAGAACATATAATACACAATAATAAGTAAAACAATGATAACTCCCAAGACACCAGCAACAACAACTGAGAACATATAATACACAATAATAAGTAGAGTGATGATACCTCTCAAGACACTGGCAGCAACAACTACTGAAAACATATAATACACAATAATAAGTAAAGCAATGACACCTCCCAAGACACCGGCAACAACTACAGAGAACATATAATACACAATAATAAGTAAAGCAATGATACCCCCCAAGACACCGGCAGCAACAACTACTGAAAACATATAATACACAATAATAAGTGAAACAATGATACCCCCCAAGACACCGGCAACAACTACTGAGAACATATAATACACAATAATAAGTGAAACAATGATACCTTCCGAGACACCGGCAACAACTACTGAGAACATATAATACACAATAATAAGTAAAACAATGATAACTCCCAAGACACCAGCAACAACAACTGAGAACATATAATACACAATAATAAGTAGAGTGATGATACCTCTCAAGACACTGGCAGCAACAACTACTGAAAACATATAATACACAATAATAAGTAAAGCAATGACACCTCCCAAGACACCGGCAACAACTACAGAGAACATATAATACACAATAATAAGTAAAGCAATGATACCCCCCAAGACACCGGCAGCAACAACTACTGAAAACATATAATACACAATAATAAGTAAAGCAATGACACCTCCCAAGACACCGGCAACAACTACTGAAAACATATAATACACAATAATAAGTAAAGCAATGACACCTCTCAAAACACCGACAACAACTACAGAGAACATATAATACACAATAATAAGTAAAGCAATGATACCTCCCAACACACCAGCAACAACAACTGAGAACATATAATACACAATAATAAGTAGAGTAATGATACCTCTCAAGACACTGGCAGCAACAACTATAGTCAGGGGGAAAAACTGGAATATTCATTTGAACCCCTCAAAAAAACTAGTTGTTGAGATTATTGCATTTTTGAGTACTTTAGCATCCCTAGAAACAGATTCCGGATGATGACATCAAATTCGCCTGGAGTATTTTTTTTAATTAGCATAAATTCAAGATGGCCGCCAACGATTCCGTCAAATCAATGAATTGGCATATCTCTGTAAATACGAGGTCGATTTTGACGATCTTAGGCGCTATATTATGAGATTAGATGATGCTGAACGCATTTATTTGGTCATTTTAATGCATAGAAATTAAAATAAAGTCAAAATATTTAATTTCAAGGTCATATTAGGCCTAGATAAAATTAGAAAGCGCTTAAGTAGTGTCTCTTATCTATTTGTTTTCAAGAGCAGAGAATGTAATTCTGGACACACCATATTTTCATAAGTAAACAAACAAGAAGATAGATGAGTGACCAGGAACTATATTTAATGCAACATTGAACAAAAATTGCACTTAATACTGTTATAGTGGTAAAAATTAGGACTCCACTTGATGTAACCTCTTTGTCCTATATGATTTTAACTGCCGAATTCCAACTACAGTTCATCATCATCATCATTATCATCATCAACAGGTACTGATTCTTGCGATTTCTTTATGAGCATGTTCATGCACAGAAAACATGTGTACAACCAATGGTGCTACATTTACAGTGGCCTCCTTTACAACCAGATGCGCACCCACATCGCATCATCTCCAAGACAGCAACTAGGGCAGACATGGTCCCCTCTGGCACAGTCGTGGGCTTCAAATAGGATCCGTCGTGCTCCCAACCATGCGTCAGGGCATCGATAGGGGGCACTGTGCCTTCAAGTGATGCCTTCCAGTGTGCAGCCTGCAGGTGAGCACGTTTGACATTCTCAGTAAATGCCTCGGTGGTACGTGGCAGACTGCACAACTTCAAAGCAGCACCAATAGTCTTTTTTCGCCACATATCCGGGCTTCACTCATGCTAGCACATCTGCTGAAACCTTTGACATTGCAAGCCAGTATGAATGGCGTAGCTTTCTCGAATACAATAGCTTCATCTGCTTGTGTATCTCCAATAGCATGTAGCGGGAGCCTAGCAGTTATGGCCACCTAGAGTGCTTTGAAACTTTCAATGCCAAAAGGAGCTGCTGATATGTCTGCCCCTGTAAGGGCATGAAAGGCAAGCAGATCTGGCACAATAGATGTATATACCTTCACACTCTGTATGATGTCGATTACAGCACGATTTTCACTGTGGAGCACATGCAGAGCTGGCCATTTGGCTTCATAGCTGCCACAACGTGAAGGAGTAGAGCGAAGACATCAGTGTCATCGCAGATAACGGACACGACTTCCCCAACCGTGCAACTAGTCATAGGATGTTGCACAACTATTGTAACAGCTTAATCGTGACTTGACGAGAGGTCCCTCCTCTCAATCACTGTGGCACCTACTATTTCAACAGGGACATCTTCGGTACCAGCAACACTGAGGCTGTGCATCTGCCCCGCAGTGGCATGCCTTCATGGCACCAGCAAGCATCTTATTAAGCTGCACCTTATTTTTAGTGACGCCGTGGATTGAAGTTTTAGGTGGTAAGGGCATTTCAGCAGTGAAGATGTGTACACGACCTCCACAATTTTTTCCTGACGGAGCATGCGCATGTATGATTTCGAACTGTTGGTGTAATACCTGTCAAAAACCAACACAACATTTCCCTGAGTAAGGTCATGTTTAACAATTGATTTAAATTTCACGATGAAATCACCCAGAGTACCTGCATTTGATAGCCAAGATATTGTCCAAAGCAAAGCTGAAACGTCATAAATAACAGTGGTTTGTCTCTCAAAGGATCTCCCAGATACATTTACGCGCAAGTCATTATTGAGTGTCGATTTTGTGGCAGGGTAGGGAGCCAGTTCCGTGTGTAATACCTCTTTTTCATGGAATTTTGACTTTAAAATCCAGCTTTGGGAAATGGGTGTGATAAGGGGAACACAAGGCGTTAATCACAAACCCCTCCCCCACCCCACCCTCCAAGGGTGAAATTGCATACTTGCAATGTGTGGTGAAATGGTACCCGGCCAAAATGTGTCAGCAGCAGTCATTTGTAATAATCACCTGCACCCCAAATGGGTTTGGAATATATAAAAACCCAAAAAGTCCTGGTTTTTTTCAGTTTGACCTTGCCAGTGATCTTGAGATGACTTGGGGTGGTACCCCAGTAAAGCACAGCACCAACTCATGTCATCTTTCATACCCAATTCTGTATCCATATGTTGTCATGGGGGCTGAAGCTAAATTTTAGTAATTTTGTTGATTCACTACAACGTTGGAAAAGGGGTGTGAAAAGGGGAATACCAAGGGGATAATCACCCCCCCCCCTCTCACCCAAGGCTGGAATGGCATACAAATCCCTTGCGATGCGTGGTGAAATGGTATCCGACCAAAAATGTATCAACAGCAGTCATTTGTAAAACTCACTTTCACCCCAAATGGGTTTGGTATAGATAAATCCCCCAAAATCATGTTTTATCAGTTTGACCTTCCAGTGACCTTGATATGACCCTGAGGTGACCTTGGGGTGATACCAGTTCATGCAACCTTTCATAACCAATTCGGTATCCATACTTATGTTGTCATGGGGGCTCAAGCTGCAGTAGCACACTGCTACATTTCAGTAATTTTGGGAAAGGGGTGTGATAAGGGAAATATCAAGGGGGTAATAGCCTTTCAAGGCTGAAATTGCATACAAACCCCTTGCGATGCGTGGTGAAATGGTACGCGACCAATATAATAATGTATCAGCAGCAGTCATTTGTAATACTCATCTGCACCTCAAATGGGTTTAGAATCGATAAAAAATCATAAAAATTATGTTTTTTGCCAGTTTGACCTTGCAGTGACCTTGAGATGCCCTTAGAGTGATTTTGGAGTGGTACCCCAGTAAAGCACAACACCAGCCTTTGGCAACTTTCTTACCCGATTCTGTATCCATCTGTTGGCATGGTAGCCCAAGCTGAAGTTCCACACTGCTACATTTTAGTACTTTTTTTCCATTCATTCCAGCGTTGGGAAAGGGGTGTGATAAGAGGAATACCAAGGGGTATTTACCCCAGCCAGGCTGAAAATGACCCAAAAACCATCGAGGTGCGTGTCGAAATGGTACCCGAGAAAGAATGTGTGAACAGAAGTCATTTTTAATACTTTCCTGCACCCCACATCAGTTTAAAATAGATAAAAGTAAAACAAATTACGTTTTTATACCAATTTGACCTTGAAATGACCTTAATCTGACCTAGATGTGAACTTGGAGTTGTACCCCGTTAAACCACAACATCATCACATGTCATTATTTGCTCTTAGTCTGGGATCCTGCTGGTGTGCTTAGAAACATCGGGCAGTGCAAAATACCCAGCATTTTTTCTCTCCACCTCCCAGGAATTTGGCGGTTGGGGTAGGAGTGGTGCGTGGAGTTCGGCGCTAAAAGGGTTAAGATGAGGGCAAAACCCTGTATAACTTGACCTTGACCTGCGAAGTTCCGCCCTGAACCTCTTGTCACTTCTAGTAGTTATATAACACATTCATACGCTCCAATAACCAAGCTAGATATAGATAATAACAAATGATGGCTTGTTTGGTCCACACATTGGCTAATCTATCCTATTTTAGCACCGTGTGACCTTGAAAATGACCTTTGACCTTGAAAAACTCATCAAATCACTAATTATATCATCTAAATCTATTTTCTGGGTCCAAATTATGGGAAGAAGTGGTATTACATAATGTTCTATGTGGCGTGGTTACAAAGTTGTGTTTCAACTTATGTTAATGGCGGCCATCTTGGATTTATGCTAATAAAAAAAAATACTCCAGGCGAATTTGATGTCATCATCCGGAATCTGTTTCTAGGGATCCTAATGTACACGAAAATGCAATAATCTCAATAACTAGTTTTTTTAAGGGGTCTAACGAGCATTCTCCTTGACTACTACTGAAAACATATAATACACAATAATAAGTGAAGCAATGACACCTCCCAAGACACCGGCAACAACCACAGAGAACATATAATACACAATAATAAGTAAAGCAATGATACCCCCCAAGACACCGGCAGCAACAACTACTGAAAACATATAATACCCAATAATAAGTAAAGCAATGACACCTCCCAAGACACCGGCAACAACTACTGAAAACATATAATACACAATAATAAGTAAAGCAATGATACCTCTCGAGACACCGGCAACTACTGAGAACATATAATACACAATAATAAGTAAAGTAATGACACCTCCAAAGACACCGGCATAAACTACAGAGAACATATAATACACAATAATAAGTAAAGCAATGACACCTCCCAAGACACCGGCAACAACTACAGAGAACATATAATACACAATAATAAGTAAAGCAATGATACCTCTCAAGACACCGGCAACAACTACAGAGAACATATAATACACTATAATAAGTAAAGCAATGACACCTCCCAAGACACCAGCAACCACTACTACTGAGAAGAGATAATACACAGTAATAAGTGAAGCAATGATACCTCTCAAGACACAGGCAACAACTACAGAGAACATATAATACACAATAATAAGTAAAACGATGATACTTCCCAAGACACCGGCAACAACTACTGAGAACATATAATACACAATAATAAGTAAAGCAATGATACCTCCCAAGACACCAGCAACCACAACTACTGAGAACATATAATACACAATAATAAGTAAAGCAATGATACCTCCCAAGACACCAGCAACCACAACTACTGAGAACATATAATACACAATAATAAGTAAAGCAATGATACCTCCCAAGACACCAGCAACCACAACTACAGAGAACATATAATACACAATAATAAGTAAAGTAATGATACCTCTCAAGACACCGGCAGCAACAACTACTGAAAACATATAATACGCAATAATAAGTAAAGCAATGACACCTCCCAAGACACCGGCAACAACTACTACTGAGAAGAGATAATACACAGTAATAAGTGAAGCAATGATACCTCTCAAGACACAGGCAACAACTACAGAGAACATATAATACACAATAATAAGTAAAGTAATGATACCTCTCAAGACACCGGCAGCAACAACTACTGAAAACATGTAATACACAATAATAAGTAAAGCAATGACACCTCCCAAGACACCGGCAACAACTACAGAAAACATCTAAGACCCAATAATACGTAAAGCAATGATACCTCCCAAGACAACGGCAACAACTACAGAGAACATAGAATACACAATAAAAAGTAAAACAATGATACCTTCCAAGACACCGGCAACAACTACAGAGAACATAGAATACACAATAATAAGTAAAGCAATGATACCTCCCAAGACACCAGAAACCACAACTACTGAGAACATATAATACACAATAATAAGTGAAGCAATGATACCTCTCAAGACACCAGCAACAACTACTGAGAACATATAATACACAATAATAAGTAAAGCAATGACACCTCCCAAGACAACGGCAGCAGCTACAGAGAACATATAATACACAATAATAAGTAAAGTAATGATACCTCTCAAGACACCGGCAGCAACAACTACTGAAAACATGTAATACACAATAATAAGTAAAGCAATGACACCTCCCAAGACACCGGCAACAACTACAGAGAACATATAATACACAATAATAAGTAAAGCAATGATACCCCTCAAGACACCGGCAGCAACAACTACTGAAAACATATAATACACAATAATAAGTAAAGCAATGACACCTCCCAAGACACCGGCAACAACTACAGAAAAAATATAAGACACAATAATACGTAAAGCAATGATACCTCCCAAGACACTGGCAACAACTACTGAGAACCTATAATACACAATAATAAGTAAAGCAATGACACCTCCCAAGACACCGGCGACAACTACTGAGAACATATAATACACAATAATAAGTAAAGAAATGATACCTCCCAAGACACCGGCAACGACAACTACTGAGAACATATAATACACAATATTAAGTGAAGCAATGACACCTCCCAAGACACCAGCAACCACTACTACTGAGAGCATATAATACACAATAATAAGTGAAGCAATGATACCTCTCAAGACACCGGCAACAACTACAGAGAACATATAATACACAATAATAAGTAAAACAATGATACTTCCCAAGACACCAGCAACAACAACTACTGAGAACATATAATACACAATAATAAGTAAAGCAATGATACCCCCCCCCCCCTCCAAGACACCGGCAACAACTACTGAGAACATATAATACACAATAATAAGTGAAGCAATGACACCTCCCAAGACACCGACAACTACTGAAAACATATAATACACAATAATAGGTAAAGCAATGATACCTCCCAAGACACCAGCAACCACTACTACTGAGAACATATAATACGCAATAATAAGTGAAGCAATGATACCTCTCAAGACACCGGCAACAACTACAGAGAACATATAATACACAATAATAAGTAAAACAATGATACTTCCCAAGACACCAGCAACAACAACTACTGAGAACATATAATACACAATAATAAGTAAAGCAATGATACCCTCCCAAGACACCGGCAACAACTACTGAGAACATGTAATACACAATAATAAGTAAAGTAATGATACCTCTCAAGACACCGGCAGCAACAACTACTGAAAACATGTAATACACAATAATAAGTAAAGCAATGACACCTCCCAAGACACCAGCAACCACTACTACTGAGAACATATAATACACAATAATAAGTGAAGCGATGATACCTCCCAAGACACCGGCATAAACTACAGAGAACATATAATACACAATAATAAGTAAAGCAATGATACCCCCCAAGACACCGGCAACAACTACTGAGAACATATAATACACAATAATAATAAAGCAATGACACCTCCCAAGACACCGGCAACAACTACTGAGAACATAGAATACACAATAATAAGTAAAGTAATGATACCTCTCAAGACACCGGCAGCAACAACTACTGAGAACATATAATACACAATAATAAGTAAAGCAATGATACCTCTCAAGACACCGGCAGCTACTGAGAACATATATTACACAATAATAAGTAAAACAATGATACCTCCCAAGACACCGACAACAACTACAGAGAACATATAATACACAATAATAAGTAAAACAATGATACTTCCCAAGACACCAGCAACAACAACTACTGAGAACATATAATACACAATAATAAGTAAAGCAATGATACCCCCCCCCCCCTCCAAGACACCGGCAACAACTACTGAGAACATATAATACACAATAATAAGTGAAGCAATGACACCTCCCAAGACACCGACAACTACTGAAAACATATAATACACAATAATAGGTAAAGCAATGATACCTCCCAAGACACCAGCAACCACTACTACTGAGAACATATAATACGCAATAATAAGTGAAGCAATGATACCTCTCAAGACACCGGCAACAACTACAGAGAACATATAATACACAATAATAAGTAAAACAATGATACTTCCCAAGACACCAGCAACAACAACTACTGAGAACATATAATACACAATAATAAGTAAAGCAATGATACCCTCCCAAGACACCGGCAACAACTACTGAGAACATGTAATACACAATAATAAGTAAAGTAATGATACCTCTCAAGACACCGGCAGCAACAACTACTGAAAACATGTAATACACAATAATAAGTAAAGCAATGACACCTCCCAAGACACCGGCAACAACTACAGAAAACATATAAGACACAATAATACGTAAAGCAATGATACCTCCCAAGACAACGGCAACAACTACTGAGAACATATAATACACAATAATAAGTAAAGCAATGATACCTCCCAAGACACCAGCAACCACTACAGAGAACATATAATACACAATAATAAGTAAAACAATGATACCTCCCAAGACACCAGCAACCA